>JBBFKN010000155.1:0-127143 GCA_039654755.1 Calcarius lapponicus
AGCAAGAGAATATTTGCTTGTTTTCAATACATCCTATCACCCCCAGCTTTCCCATCCATTGTTGTGTGACCAATACTCTTTATAACCTTGAGATAACAGCCCCATGTAGATTCATCTCTGAAGGGCAATGGGAGATAGCAAGAACTTGCGAGCCAGGACACAGAGCATGGAGGAGACAGCGCGAGCGAGTCTGAGGATCTGAGCCATAGAGAGAAAGTGCAGAGAGAAAGCAAGCTCAAAAGACAGACGAAGAAGACAAGCAAGTAGCAAAAGACAGCTACACAACGCAGAAAGAGAAATAAGAGAAGAGAAAGACTCAAAGAGGTTGAGTTTAACACATGAAAATTCGCACATACCGCTGCGAAAGAGAAAGAGAAGAGCGAACACTAAATTTTAATAAATAAAATAGATCAATTTTAACAGCACAAAACTTACAAATTCGTAATATAAACACAAGTACACAACGTAAAAATAAAACACTGATTAATAAAAATATGACAAGAACACATATAATAATGTAAAATAATAAATTAAAGAACGTTTAACCACAAATAAACACAGTAACAAGATAGAGTACAATGTATTACTGAGAAAAAACAATAAGCGAAAATAAACATAAAACGAAGATTAACACAGAAGTAATACAAGCCAGGATATGACACAACTATATAAGAAACACAACTACGTTCTCCATAATCCTCTCTTATGCTCACGTGACTTACTCTAATTACTCAAACTGCAGAAATCTTTTGTCTAACATAACACAACTGTATAATAAACTAACTACTATAGTATTCACTTATAACACAGTCCCACTATCACTAAACCCATAAAAAAAGCATATACATAGTTACTACCAAAAGAAGCGACTGAATTCACTGTACTGCTAATCATCCTTATATAAGTACTTCTATCTCACTGCATCTAAATCTCGTAAGACTCCATCTAGGAGCTAAACTATCGTATACCTATAGCAAATTGGTTTGACATCTACTCTACCAAGCATACTTATTCATCCACAGTGTATGAACACAAATAACCAACTCCTATACATATATGCGTTACTCTATGAATACGCGAGACTCACAATAAGTAGAGTACTCTCCAACTCTGAGCTAGACTTCTCTAAGATGCTCTTCGATCAGCGCTGCTGCTTTCTTTATATATCTACTAGAGTATCATAATCATAAACACGATGAGATTCTCAAATCTCTCACACTTCTAGCCAGTTTTAATAGTGACTATGATCTAATTGTTAACAGAATACAAAATAAGAGAGCAATATCTACAGTCACACACACAATGATCTTAGCAATAAATAAATTTATTCAAATTTACATTCGACAACATAAAAAAATAAAAAATTATTTGACACTAAGTAATCAGCAATTTGTAAACTAAAAAGGACACCTCTGTTGCCGGTCTGCACATAATGCTCAGATTGCGAGGCCCTCTGCTTGGCATATTATAACAAATAGGGTGATAATTATCTTCACAATTAACACACACACCGCCAAAGAGTTGCTGCCTCCCAAGGTACCCGTGCTGCGCTAAAGCGATGTTTGAGTGAGCGAAGAGACTAACCTGCGCTGAGGGCAGCAGAGCTAGTTTGATACCTCATCACTTATTGAAATCACGTCTTCTGCGGAGAACATTCTGACGTCCTTCCAGACATCTCACTAAACGCTCCGAAATATTGAGGACTCACACATCTTCTTCGAGAGAGAGAGCGAGTCAGGAAGAAAGAAAAGACAGATCACTACTATCCCAACAGAGCGCAAATAGAAAAAATACACAATCAAACATAAACAACAACAAGTATATCACCCCGAAAGAGTAAATCACAACTACGCGCTCATTCAACACTTCTCTTACATTCTATAACAATAAATATGCGATCATTCATATGCAAATAACAACACACATTCAACATATCCAATTACCATATGCAAAGAAAGCGAAAAACTAACTGCAATACACAAACAAAATCCTACCACTCTCACCACAACTGATACATAGTAAGGAACTAACCATTTTCCTCTCCTCACAACAAAGCTGGAAAAGCGCCACCCACTTCCACAATCAGTCAAATGCGGATATAAAATCAAACCAAATCCATCACTCTTCCAAGCGTACAAAAAGAAAAAAATACTACTCTCTCCAACATGAGAGAAGTGAAATCACAACTGTCCTCCTATTATCAGGTATTCATTATACACTGCGTTAAGAGGAAAAATCTCCTTCCAGAAAGAGGGAAAATTTCATTCCACAGCGAGGGAAAACCTCCTTCCACAGTGAAGAAAAAATTCCTTCCACAGCAAGAACAAACCTTCTTCCGCAGTGATGGAAAACCTCCTTTCAAGTGTAAAAAATCTCCTTCCACAGAGAAGGAAAACCTCATTCCATGGTAAGGAAAAATCTCCTTCCAGAGAGGAGGAAAATTTCATTCCACAGCGAGGAAAACCTCCATCACAGTGAAAGAAAAATCTTCCACAAAAGAGGGGAAATCTCCTTCCACAGTGAAGAGAGCCTTCCACAGAGAAGAAAAAATCTTCCACAGAGAGAAACACTCTCTTCCACAGCAAGGAAAAAACCTCCTTCCACAGCAATGGAAAAAATCCTCCTTCCACAGCAAGGGAAAAACCTCCTTCCACAGCAATGGAAAAATGGAGAAGAAAATCTTCCACAGAGATGAAAAAACCTCCTTCCATGGTAAGGAAAAATCCCCTTCCAGAGAGAGGAAAAATTCCATTCCACATTGAGGGAAAATCTTCCTTCCACAGTTGAAAGAAAAATCTCCTTCCACAGCAAGAAAAAACCTTCTTCCGCAGCGATGGAAAACCTCCTTTTCAAGTGAAGAAAAGCCTCCTTCCACAGAGAAGGAAAAAACTCATTCCATGTAAGGAAAAATCTCCTTCCAGAGAGGAGGAAAATTTCATTCCACAGCGGAGGGAAAACCTCCATTTCACAGTGAAGAAAAAATCTTCCACAAAGAGGGAAAATCTCCTTCCACAGTGAAGAAAGAGCCTTCCACAGAGAAGAAAAAATCTTCCACAGAGAGGAAAGATTTCCTTCCACAGAGATTAAAAACCTTCTTCCACAGAAATAGGAAAACTTCCTTCCAAGGGAAGAAAAATTCTTCCCACAGAGATGAAAACCCTCTCTTTCCAAGGTAAGGCGAAAAATTCCCCATCCAGATGAGAGGAAAAAATTCCATTCACAGTGAGGGGAAAACCCCCCATCGGCTTCACAGCAGGAGAAGTATCATCAATCCTCACTAGGCCTCCATGGTGGTGTTCTATGAACCTTAGTGGCTCCCTGGGCTGGGTGTTCCCCTCTGGGATGTGATTCCAGCTCCCTCTCCATCAAGGGAGCTTTTTCCTGGCCCTCCAGCTCCAACTCACTTCCTCCTCACTGATCTTATGGGAAAATCAAAATCCTCGTTTACTTCACCTGCAGTTGGAAGGGTCTTTTTTTGGTTTTGTTTTTTTTTTTTTTTGTATCAGATCCTCTTTAATCCTGTCACTTTGTTTTATCTTGGCAAGTGTTAATTTTATATTCTTCTCCACACTAGCTTCATTGCTTACCTTACTCCTCTCCACTTTGGTCAGCAAGTCCTTTGTTGTTTTATTTTCTGAACTGGCGACTGCACCTTCTCACTTGCTGGGATGCTGGAGGTCCATGGCTGAATGCTAATTTCACCCCCTAGGATTTCAAAATTTAGAGGAGACACCTCATCCCTGCTTGCTGAGCAACATTTCCCGGGTGCACAAATGAAGTTTTATTTTCAATTTTCCTGAGGCAGATTTACACACCGTGCTTACCCGTACGCTGACAGAATTATTTGACACATGACTCACCCACTTGATTACTATATTCAGCGCTATGGTAGAGAGAGAGAGAGAGCCAGAAAAAAAAAGTCCTAGAGCCTGTTTTGCAGTTTGTTTTACCTCTCTTATCTGGCTCTCTTTGTGCCTTTGAGAGCAGGGAATGGATTGTGCAGCTCCGTGGCCTTGATAACCGTCACGGGAATGTCCGAATAATTTGATCCCAGCCCATTAAGTGGTGAGGTGGGAGACAAGAGGGTAAAATAACATGAGGGAGGGCAGAGCAGTGATACCAAATAAATTGTCTAAACAGCCAACCCCAAGCCAAGCTCATCCACTGTGCCAGGAATTAGGGAGATTGATGTTTCCCCAATAATGCGGTTTTACCAAGGGTGGCGGTGGGGGAAAAGGGAGATGAGCAAAGCATCCATACATAAAATATCCCCAAATTTTGAGCAGGGTAGCACTTCAAAGGCAGCCTTGCCTTCCCAAATTAATGGGGCCTTCGGCAGCTGCAGCTTGGGATAGATTGAACCCCTGGAGAGCTGGAGGGTTTTTTCCATGCATGGCTCATTCCCCCTCAGCTTCGTTATAAAGCCTGGATTTAATATTTCCATTTTCCGAGGCTTGGAGTGCCTCTTTTTCGGGACTGGCAGAATCAGGATTTATTGGTGGTGGAAAAGTGCTTACCCCCACTCCAGGAGCTGCAGATTTCCTCCTGGTTCTGTCCCAAACCATCAGACATTCTTGGGCTGTCTCCACCTCTACCAGTGCTCAGCAAGTGATGAACAACTATCCCCAAGGACCGACAAACATAACACCTTAACTCCCACAGCTCCTTCTCCAGGCACTCATTTGTCCCGCAAATACTCCTGGTGTGCACGGAAGGAGTCTGATGGATGCAGAGGGGGGAAAAACGAGCTCAGCAGATGGAGAAGGGCAGATTTTATTGAGAGCAAGCCCCGAGGAGGTCTGCAGCACCCTGGGGATGGATGTGTCACCTGTGGGGTGACAGAGCTGAGCCAGGGACAGCAGCAGGGAGGCTGGGAGCAGTGCCCAGAGCGGCTGAGCTGGTTCCTTGCTCCAGGTGCTGTGGAGTTTTGCTGAGATGTGGCCACAGCAAAAAAAAAAAAAAAAAAAAAAAAAAAAATTGGTTTGAGGCAAAAGCTGGCTGGTTCCATGCTGGTTTTATTTTTGTACCAGCTCAAGTCACCCACTGATTATTGGGAGGTTTCCTGAGGAGAGAATTCACCTGGGAAATGCCAGATCCCACCTCAGAGGCATTTTCTTCCTGCTGTTAATTGAAGTGCCTGGAAGGGACTGGAAAATGGCAAATCCAGCTCCAAAGTCTCTGAAGAATGAGTGCTTTTCTTATCCCAGTAATAAAATACTCTGATTCAAGTGGTGGACCCAAAAGATTCTGATTTAGTGGTGACCAAATATTTGGATATAGCGGTGACCAAAAGATTGAGGGATTTAATGGTGACCACAAGGGTTCTGATTTAGTGGTGACCAAAATATTTGGATATAGCAGTGACCAAAAGATTATGATTTTAATGGGTGACCACAAGGTTCTGATTTAGTGGTGACCAAAAATATTTGGATTCAGTGGCGACCAAAATATTTGGGTTTAGTGGTGACCAAAAGATCTGGATTCAGTGGGTGACTAAAAGATTCTGATTTACTGATGACCAAAAGGTTCTGATCCAGTGGTGACCAAAGGCTTCCCTGCTGCTCCTGTGAGGGAGGGGAGTTAAGAACAAATGGAAGGGAACTAATGGAAGATCCAGGGTGGTGTTTTTTCCCTCCTGGATTTTTGATGCACATGAGATGCTGGTATTTCTATGATGACAGAGAATTTCTGTCAGTGAGCTCTGGCAGCCTGGAAATCACATTTTCCCTCCTGAGGCAGCCTCAGAGCAGGAGCTGGGAATATCCCAGCCAGGGGGCTGAGGGCAGGGATCAGCTGTTGGGGACTGAACGCCACTTTCCCTTTGCAGTTTCCTGCTTTTTTCAACTTCAACCAGCCCGTCGGGGATCGTGCCTGTCCCCCAAACTACCCCGAGGAGTACGGGAGCAGCCTGCACTGTGTGTGGCTGATCATCGCCAACCCCGAGAGCAGGATCCACCTGGCCTTCAACGACTTCGACGTGGAGCCCCAGTTTGATTTCCTGGCCGTCAAGGACGGCGGCACAGCCGAGTCCCCCGTGCTGGGCACCTTCTCAGGGAGCCACATCCCCTCCTCGCTGACCAGCAGCGGGCCACGTGGCCCGGCTGGAGTTCCAGACTGACCACTCCATGGAGAAGAGAGGGGTTCAACATCACCTTTCACCAGTGAGTGTGTGTTGGGTTGGAGTGGCACGGAGGGATGGTGCATATAATTATAGATATAATCTATCTATCTATATATTTTATATATAATATAAATAGATATAATTATATATATAATATATATTATATATATATATTATATATGTTATTTATATACTTTAATATATATATAAAAATATAAAAATGGTTTGGATATCAAAATCCATAGATCAATATCCGTATTGGGAATGGGAATGTACCAAAGTTATGAATATGTACTTGACTTTTGGGTCAAATACTTGTATAGATAAAAGGGGCTCTGCAATCACCTGTAAGTTTGGTGTGTGTATTTGGGACCTATCCCACAATAAACACACACTTTCTAACTCTAAACTGTTAGAGAGTTTTTGGATATTGGTACAGGATCAGTGTCCATATTGGGAATGGGATGTACCAAAGTTACGAATATGTATTTGACTTTTGGGTATTCAATATTTGTATAGATAAAAGGGCTCTGCAATCACCTGTAAATTGGGTGTGTATTTGGGAGCTATCCCATAATAAACACACACTTTCTAACTTTAAACTGTTAGAGAGTTCCATCCCAGCTGGATATCGCTACTAGATCAATATCCATATTTTTTAATAAATCAATAGGTTTATGAATATCCATATTTTTTTAATAAATCAACAGCTTGTGTGGGAGGACAAAAAGATGCTGATTCTTACCTTTTCCTCTTCTCTTCCCTCCTCTCCTCCTCCTCTCACTCTCCCGCTCCTGCTGCTGGCAGCGTTCCGGCACAACGAGTGCCCGGACCCCGGCGTGCCGGTCAACGGGAAGCGCTTTGGGGACAGCCTGCAGCTGGGGCAGCTCCGTGTCCTTCCTGTGCGACGAGGGCTTCATCCGCACCCACGGCGCCGAGAGCGTCACCTGCGTGCTGCAGGAGGGCAGCGTGGTGTGGGACAACGCCGTGCTGCGCTGCGAAGGTCGGCCCCCGCTCCTGGAGCGGGTTTTAGGGTGGGAGGGTGGTAAAGATCCCATCTCGGCTCTTCCCATGGGTGTTGTCAGGAAAATTCGTCCACAAACACCAGAGGTTTGTGGCCAAAAAGGAGACAGAGGAGTCCTGGAATTTTATTCCAATAAAGGGAGAGGCCGTGGGGCATCCTCAAGTTCCCCATCCCTTCTCTCTTTCCTCATTTCTGAGGTAATTGAGAGGTTCAGACTTCCCGGAATGCCTGATACTGAAGGTTTCCCTGTAACGTATGACTCTTCCTTTTAATTTTTAATTCTTGTGGAATTTAGGGGTTTTTTCCCCTAAATTTTTTCTGTGCTGCAAAGGTCAGCCCCAGCTCCTGCCTGCTGGCCCACTGGGGTGGGTTTGGGGTGGTAAAGATCCCATCTCAGCTCTTTCCCGTGGGTGTTGTCAGGCAAATTCATCCACAAGCACCAAAGGTTTATGGCCAAAAAGGAGACAGAGGAGTCCTGGAATTTTATTCCAATCAAGGGAGAGGCCATGGGGCATCTACTGGAGTCTGTCCAAGTTTTGGAGGACGCAGCTTCCTTTTGATCCCAATTTCCCAGCTGCATTTCCCTTCTCTCTTTCCCCATTGCTGAGGTACTTGAGAGGTTCAGACTTCCCGAACGCCTGATACCAAAGATTCCCCTCTAATGTACAACCCTCCCTTTTTAATTCTAATTATTATGGAATTTAGAGGTTTTCCCCCCATTTCTGAGGTATTTTAGAGGTTCAGACTCCCCAGAATGCCTTGATCCCAAAGATTGCCCTCTAATGTACAACCTTCCCTTTTAATTCTAATTCTTACGGAATTTAGGGATTTTTTTCCCCCCATTTCTGAGGGTACTTGAGAGGTGCAGATTCCCCAATACGCCTGATCCCAAAATAATTCCCCTCTAATGTACAACCCTCCCTTTTAATTCTAATTAATTACGGAATTTAGAGGTTTTCCCCCCTCACTTCTGAGGTATTTTAGAGGTTCAGACTCCCCAGAATGCCTTGACTCCCAAAGATTCCCCTCTAATGTATAACCCTCCTTTTTAATTTTTAATTCTTATGGAATTTAGGGGTTTTTCTTCCCCATTTCTGAGGTACTTGAGAGGTTCAGACTCCCCAGAACGCCTGATCCCAAAGATTCCCCTCTAATGTGCAACCCTCCCTTTGAATTTTTAATTCTTATGGAATTTAGGGGTTTTTTCCCCATTTCCTCCTCCTCCTCCTCTTCCTCCTCTCCAGGTGAACATTCCATCAGGGACAGAGATTTTTTGGGGGGAATTTTGCAGCCTTTTGGGGTCCAGAATCGGGGTTCTGCCTGTCAGGTTTCACTCTCACATTCCACATTGTCCAGCCAACACCTTCCAGGATTTTCCACGCCTCTGGAAGGAGGAGTTTGCTGGGGAGGAAGTTTCAGTTCAAATATTCCTGAGCTCTGCTTATTTTCCTTTTTTTTTTTTTTGTTTTGGTGTGGAATGAACGCTGGGGAGTAATTTTTTATTGTGTTTGTTTGATGGTTTGATGATCAGTTCTCGTTACAGCAGGTGTTTTTCTAATAACAATAATAAAAATAATAATAATAAAAATAAAAGGTTCTGGTTTAGTGATGCCTCAAAGCTTCCCTGCTGCTCCTGTCAGGGAAGTGAATGAAACAAGAGGAATGGAAGATCCAGGGTGATGTTTTCCCATCCTGGTTTTTGATCCATGTAAAAATATCAGTTGTTTTATGTAATGACAGAAGTTCTGTCAATGGGCTCTGGGAGCTGAGAGACAAAAATCCTGCATTTCCATCTCCTGGCCATAACAGCCAACCCTGCTGTGGGGGGAGCTGGGCTGAATTAAAGGCTTTAATTCAGATTTCAAAGCTTTTTTAGGACTTTCAAGCCTCTGCTCTGGAAAAGAGAAGTGAAGAGAAGGAGCTCATTAGGACTGAAAATCTTCCTGTGCCCTGTGTTCTCAGGGAAGTGATGCTCTGCTCTGCTACTTGCAGCAATTTTGAATAACAAGTGTTGAGCTCTTGAGAAACAGCCCTGGAATATTGAGAAATAATTGGAGTAAATTGGCCCTGCATTGCCTGAGCAGCAGGAATTGCACAAGTCCTGGCCATTGTCTTTGAGATTGAAGGAAGGAATCAATTGTTTTCAACAGCTTTTATAGAAATAAAAAGCTGGACTTTTTGTATTCTTTACATAATTTTGCTCCTGTCAAAAACGTAGGTTTAATTCAGGGCTCCTGTTACTTTCAAGCACAAGCCTTGAAATTACATTTTTTAAGTATGGAAGGGAAACATTCATTTAAACAATACACTTCTAATCAACTTTTATATTTGATAACCTTCTGCCTTCTCCTCCTGATCACTCTGCTGATTTCTTTGACTCACCCTTCAGTCTGGACCTTTTAATTACCCTTTTTAAGCAAGGCAGAAAAGCCCAGAGATCTAAAGTCCTGCTCAGCACTTGAAAAAACAAAAAAAAAAATTAATGGGGAATGAAGGAGACAGAGAAAAGGGTGGAAATCCTGACAGGCGAGACCATGCAGCTTTGGGAGGCAGAAAGGAATAAATAATTGCTTTGAGCCAGCTGAGATGGATCTGACTTTCATCTGCCACCCTTCAGAGCAGCAGGGAGCATTTGGGGCTGGGGGCTGGCACATTTTGGGGTGGCACATGGGCACGGTGACATTGGGGGCTGGCCCTGGGTGACTCCTTGGAGGACAAACGTGGCACTTTGAGGGATTTTTGTGCTTCTGGGCTCTCAGACCCAGTGTCCTTTCCCCATGACAAATGCAAAAAAAAGCCGCCTGCAGCTCCTGCTGGTGCGCACTGGGGACCGCGGGGGTGGAATTAATGCCCTGCTCTGGTGACGTCCCTGCTGGTGGCTGCAAAGCCAAGGACTCAATTAGCAGGGCTGAGGGAGAGGATTTTTCTGGCACCTGAAATGCCAAGTGACCTTTGCGGTTTCCTCTGCTTTTATATCCAATCATTATTTTACACCCCCGTCCCCTCCGAGCGGGGGCCCCAAGGTCAGCCCTGCTCGGGCTCCAGGGGGAGCAGTGGCTGCGCTTGCGAGCTGAAAAGGCAATTTCTGAGCTGTTCGTATCGTCGGTTTTCCATCTGGCTCTGGTGATTTTTTAACTCGGTGGTGGGCACAGAAATTGCAGGCAAGGGGTTTCAAAAGTGGGGACATCTCACGGTGCTGCAGCTCCGTGACATTCTTCACCCCAATTTTAAAGAATGTGGGCACATCACGGGAGGTCGGTTTGGAGGTGGGATGAGCCTGAAGGTCTTTTCCAGCCTGGGTAATGGGTTGTGGATTTTGATGTCCTTTTTGTGTCCCCAGCACGCCTGTGGGGGCCCACCTGACATCACCCAGTGGAACCATCCTGTCCCCAGGCATGGCGCAGGGCTTCTACAAGGACTCGCTGAGCTGTGCCTCTGGGTCCAATCGAGGCCCTGCCTGGGCTACCCCCATCAAGATCACCTTCTGGACAGGTGCTCACCACCTTAGGGCAGCCCCCAAATTCCCTGCTCTGCCCCCAAATTCCCTGTGTCTGACCCCAAATTTCCCTTGTTCTGCCCCCCAGATTCCCTGCTCTGCCCCAAATTCCCTGCTCTACTACCCAAAATTCCCTGCTCTGCCCCCAAATTCCCTTGTTCTGCCCCCAAATTCCCTGCTCTACTCCCAAACATCTCCCTGCTCTGCGCCCCAAATTCCCTGTCTCAGCTGCCCAAATTCCCCTTCTCTGGGTGCTTTTGGTGATTCCAAGGTGCAGCCCAGAGAGGGGAGGTGAGCTGCTCCGCATCTCTCAGGCTCTGAGCTTCTCCCCCTCTCCCCTTTTTAATTCATGAGCTCCTGGCAGGGAGTTAAACTCACCCAGGACTGGGGGGAAGCGATGTTGTCGTGTCTGAACCGCTCCTGCTCCTTGTTCAGAGGGTGTTTCAGACCCATTTTTGGAGGGCTGAGCTGCCACATATTCCTTGGGTGAGGGGGAACAGCAGGGAACATCTTCAGTGTCATGGCTTTTTATCCAGCTACGAGAACGTAAAATTGCGGTGGGTGATTTGGTTGATGATTTAATCATCATAGGTTTGTATTTTTGTTTGCGTTTTATTTGGGGGGGTTTAGTTCTGGGGTTAATTCTGTCGTTTGATTTAGGGGTGGTTGTGGACTGATGGTGACAGTTGGTTATTGTTTTTCTGATACTGGGAAATACAGAGGAAGGTTAATGAAAGTGTGTATGATGACAGATGATTTGGATAATGTAGGGGTGTATGGCTTTTAATTATTTGAGGAAAAGAAAATGTTCAAGATTAAAAAAATGTTTGTTCAGGCATGTAGATGGATATAAATCCAAATATCCTGAAAATCTCTGCCTGTGTGGATTGCTGGCAGTGCCAGCAATGCCCCAGAGAGCAGAGAGGAGCTGCCAGTGCCACCACTGCTGGGACATCTGGGGCTCCATGGCTCTTCCAGCTCTGGTTCATTTGCTGGCTCAGCACCTGGGGTGTGACCGGTGTTCACAAGGGGTTCCAGGATGAGGGAGGAGAGACGAGGATCTGACTCCTTGTTTCAGAAGCGCTTGATTTATTATTTTATCATATATATTGCATTTAAAACTCTACTAAAAGAATAGAAGAAAAAGGATCTCATCAGAAGGGCTGGCTAAGAATAGAATAGGAAAGGAATTATAACAAAGGTTTGTGGCTTCGGCTCTGTGTCTCCAAGCCACCCCTTGGCTAGTGATTTGGCCCATTAATTAGAAACATCCACATGAGACCAATCCAGCTCCACCTGTTGCATCCCACAGCAGCAGATAATCAATGTTTGCATTTTGTTCCTGAGGGGCCTCTCAGCTTCTCAGGAGGGAAAAAATCTTTAAGGAAAGGATTTTTCATTGGAAAGATGTCTGTGACCCCTGGGCAACATTTTAGGGGCTGGAGACACTCCCCAGCCTGATGGGCACCAGCAGATGAAGAGGTGACAGGATCCCAAGAAACCCCAACTATAGCATGAGGCTGCCCCCCGGTGAGACACTCCAGGCAGAAGAAAGGACCCACCCCTGCCCCCGTTGGTGGTTCCAGGAGGGAATGAGGAGAGAAGGGAAGCAGTGCTGGGGTTTTCATTTTCCTCCTGTGCCTCCCAGTTCAAGACAGAGGTGAATTATGACACACCCTGGAGGGTGAGGGATGGCCGCTCCTACTCCTCTCCCCTGATTGGGGTCTATGATGGCACCCAGGTGCCCCCAGTTCCTGATCAGCACCAGCAACCACCTCTACCTCCTGTTCACCACGGACAAGAGCCACTCTGACATCGGCTTCCAGATCAGAACTATGAAAGTAAGGGGCCCCTTGTTCATGCAATTCCCCTGCAATTCCCAATCTCCAGCAGCACCACGGCCTCCTCAGGGCACCCTGGGCTTTGTGTTTTCCCCTGTGCCAGGCAGCTCACACTGCTCAAGGAAGGTGCTGCCAGTGGAGGAGCAGTTCTACTGCTTTTCCTGGCATTCCAGACTGGTTTGGGCCTCCCCCTCTCTTGGGGGAGTTCCCTCTCTCCATCCCCTCATTTCAGGGATTTCCCTCTCTCCATCCTCTCACTTTGGGGATTTTCCTCTGTCCATTTCCTCTTCTCACTTTGAGCATTTCCCTCTCTCCATCCCCTCATTTCAGGGATTTCCCTCTCTCCATTTCCTCCCTTCCCTTGGGGCATTTCCCTCTCTTTATCCCCTCACTTTTGGGTATTCCCTCTCTCCATTTCCTCCTCTCACTTTTGGGATTTCCCTCTCTCCATTTCCTCTCCTCCCTTGGGGCAGTTCCCTCTCTCTCCATCCTCTCATTTTTGGGATTTCCCTCTCTCCCTTTTCCTCCTCTCACTTTGAGGGTTTTCCTCTCTCCATCCCCTCATTTTGAGGGATTTCCCGCTCTTCATTTCCTCCTCTCACTTTGAGGATTTTCCTCTCTCCCTTTCCTCCTCTCGCTTTGAGCATTTCCCTCTCTCCATCCTCTTACTTTGAGGATTTTCCTCTCTCCATTTCCTCCTCTCACTTTGAGGATTCTCCCTCTCCTTATCCTCTCACTTTTGGGATTTTCCTCCCTCCCTCTCTCCTTCCTCTCTCATTTGGAGGATTTTCCCTCTCTCCCTCACCTCCCTTGAAGGAATCCCTCTCTCCCTCTTCCACCCTTCTGACCTCGGGGACACCCACCAAGGCTTGGGTCCGTCCCACGGGTGGGCTGAGGCTTCCCCTGAGCTCCTCAGTTGCCCACCTGAGGGCCTGTGCCCTGCTTCTCTGTGCCTCAGCTGTGAAGCTGCAGTCCGACCACTGCCTGGACCCGGGCATCGCCCGTCAACGGGGCAGCGCCACGGCAACGATTTCTACGTGGGAGCCCTGGTGATCATTCAGCTGTGACCCTGGGCTACACCCTGAGTGACACCGAGGCCCTGGAGTGTGAGCCCAACTTCCAGTGGAGCCGGCCCTGCCCAGCTGTGAGGGTGAGGAGGGCTCTGCTTCGAGGATCTTCTTGGTGCTGGGAGGCACAGCTGAGCTCACGGGGTGGTGGGAATATCCAGAGGTGGATCCCACAGCGGTTCCGGCTGTTGGAAACCTTCCCGTGCAGACCCACTGCCAAAGCAAGCAGCTGGAAAGCTCGCCAAGTGGTATTTTAATCCATGGGTTTTGGTGGGTCTGTCCATGTATTTCTTGTTGGATTTTGTCTAACAAAACCCATTTTGGGTTTGGTCCGTTCCCTTTTTGTTGGATTTTCCTCTTTTTGTTGGACCCCACGAGGGATATTGGTTCTACCTGCTGGAAACCCTTCCCCATGCAGACCCACTGCTAAAGCAGCAGCTGGAAAGCTCCCAGTGGTGTTTAATCCATGGGTTTTGGTGGGTCTGTCCCATGTTATTTTGTTGGGATTTTTGTCCAACAAAACCCAGTTTGGGTTGGTCCGTTGCCTTTTTGTTGGATTTTTCCTCTTTTTGTTGGACAGCACAGGGATGGTGGTTCCACCTGCTGGAAACCCTTCCCCATGCAGACCTCACTGCCAAAGCAGGCAGCTGGGAAAGCTCCCCAGTGGTGTTTAAATCGCATGGGTTTTTGGTGGGTCTGTCCACGTATTTTGTTGGATTTTTGACCAAGGAAAAACCCAATCTGGGTTGATTGGGATTTGGGTCGATCAGTCTCTTGGATTTTCGTCTTTTTGTTGGATCCCACAGGGATGGTGGTTCCACCAGCTGAAACCACTTCCCCATGCAGGACCCACTGCTAAAAGCAGCAGCTGGAAAGCTCCCGAGTGGTATTTTAATCCATGGGTTTTGTTGGATTTTTGTGGGTCTGACCATGTATTTTGTTGGATTTTGTCCAACAAAACCCAGTTTGAGTTGGTTGGATTTGAGTCGAGATTGTTCTCTTTTGTTGGATGTTCAGTCTTTTTGTTGGACCCTAACACAGGGATGGTGGTTCCACTTGCTTGAATCCCTTCCCATGCACACCCACTGCCAAAGCAGCATCTGGAAAGCTCCCAGTGGTGTTTAATCCATGGGTTTTTGATTTTGGTGGGCCTGTCCATGTATTTTGTTGGATTGTTGACCAACAATACACCAGTTTGGGTTGGTTGGATTTGGGTGTCGATCATTCTCTTTTGTTGGATTTTCCTGGGCTGGGGTTTTGCTTTTACTTTTCCTCTCAGCTTGTGAAAGTTTCTGGATTATTAAACTCCTTTCTCTCCTCTTTTTTTTTTTTTTTCTGGTGTTGTTTTTAGCTCTCTGTGGGGGCTACATCCGTGCCCAGACCTCCTGTCGGCACCTCTCCCAGCTCCCCCGAGGCTTCCCTGATTTTTATCCCAAACAACCTTGAATTGCACCTGGACCATAGAAACATCCCATGGCAAAGGTGAGGGAGAGGGACTGGGGCAGTGGGGAGAGAAACTTTTCCCTGTGGGAACCAAGAGTTCCTCTCAGGAATGATGATTTCCATTGTCCCTGGACAAAATCCCAGAGGGTTTTGATGTCACCTTCTTCATCCTATTGAAAGGGAAAAACTCTTATCAAACAGAGCTTTGTGTATCTCCTGTATCCAGACCTCTGTGGCCCCATCCTGAAAGTCAGGATGTGGATGCAGCTGTCCTGACACCATTCCCTGTCACAGAGAGGGATTTCTGGAGGTGTGCTCAGCTCCTCCCCTCCAAGGTTTTTTTTTTTTTTGGGAATATCTCCCAGCATTGGCCACCATCACGAGTCCTGGAATTACCCCAGCTGCTCCAACAATTATTTTCCTGTGACACTTTATGGACTCCCAGGCTGTGCAAAGTGGAGTTTTAAAGCAGTTTAATTTTTAAAGGTATTTAAAATGCCTAAAGAGAGACCATTATTTTTTAATCTCACTGCTTCAAAGTGATTTCTTTTCTCCTCTAATTTGTTTTGCTGTTTCTTCTGCAGAGAATGGGGGGAGTTAAAAAAAAGACCAACTCTGTGTGTGCAGAGATGTTTTGTGCCACAGTAAATTGCAGACCAGAGCAAAGGTTTTAATTGGTCACAAATTCCTTAAAAATGAGTTTATAATTAGCCCTTTTTGCTACTGTTCCACAACCCTTCAGTGCTGGAGGAGCCTCGTGCCCTCTGCTTGGAGCTTTTGCTTTAAAAAAACTTGGAATTTGGGCACGTTCTCCATGATAACTGAATATATTCTTGTGCTGATTCCAGAGGGGTGATGTTATTTCTGTTCCTTAGGCTGGGTTTGCTAAAGCTGATGGATTTAAATTTGCTGTCAGGGGAGAATAAAGTCATTTTGCATTCCCCACATCCCCGTTTTCCAGGCCAGATCTATTTCTGTTTTGTGCTTCTGGTAGAAATAACAAACAATTTGGGAAACTCTTGGAAGTTTCCCTGCTTTTGTGGAATTTTGCAGACTAAAAAAAATGTTCGCCACAGGAATGGATATAAAGAAAGAATTATCAAGGTCAGTCCTAAGCTTTGGGTCATAAAAACCCTTCTGAGACCCCTGAAGGGCAATGAGGGATAAAGGTTGGGATGATCCCACAGTTCCATCATTCCCAATCCCATGGAAAAGCTCCTTGTTGGTTTCCAGCCTCTCTGACCTTCACCTCTGGGAAGGGGAAGAGCTCCATGTTGAGCAGCAAACCTCCAGGAAAAACTTGGAGAGGGCCAGGGATGAATAAATGGAATATTCAGCTGGAATTTGGTGCTGTGGGGTTGGATATTGGATCTCCAGAGCTTTCCCTGATCTCCAGAAGTTAATAGGGAATGGACAGCAAGGAGGAGAAACTTCCTCTGGGCTTTTTTTGCAGTTTTCCTGCTGTTTCTTTGGGATGCTGTATTTTGGCAATGGTGGCATGCACAGCCAGCCCTTGGGGTGGGGAATTGTTGGGTTAAATGAAATAACCTGGTCAAACCAAGCAGGGATCTCTCCTCAAATTCCATCCTGGGGTTTCCTGGAGGGGTTCTGTGTCTCTCCAGAGGGGTTCTGAGCAGGATCAATCCCAATCCCACACGAGCAGGGGCTCGGGAGCCTGCCCTGAGCATGGGAGATCAGGATGGAAAAATCCATCTAAATGCAAAAAGGCTTTTTATTGCTTGGCATCTCCCTGCCTTGTTAAGTCGGTGTGACAATGCTGTGACAGAGTTCCTGAGCTCAGATCCTGCCTGGCTCCTGCTCTCACTGCCATTTTTTTGTTGATTTTTTTTTTTAAATTTTATTTCCAAGCTGGAATTATTTTCCAGAGAATGAGTGTTTCTAATGGTGTTTGAATTCCAGCAATTCCAGCATGAAAAATCACCTCGCTGGAGGCTCCTGCAGGAGCCTGAAGTGCTTCCCATTGTGTGTCTGGAGGTGTGAAGGGGACTTTAAGTAATCCATTACTCCTCTCTGGCTCATTTACAAATGCAGCAAGGTCACAGCCTTCTCCCCAAATGTTTCAAGTCGTTCAAATTGAATTTCAGAGGAAGAGGCAAAATAGTTTTGCTGTGTTTGGCTGGCATTTCCGTGGCTGGAGCTGTTGTGGGGTTTATTCTGAGCAAGAAAAGGTGAATAAAAGTAGGGTTTAGGGACAGGTATCCCTTCCCATGGTAGGGGAATGGAATAAAACGATTTTAAGGTCATTTCCCAGCCAAGTCATTCCATGATTCTCTGATTGAACCCGTCATGGGCAGGTCCTTGCAGCTGCACCACTGTCACACTTCTGGGAAAGCCTCCCTGACCCTGAGGCTGGGATTCAATCCTGTTTTTTCCAGGCAGGAATTCCTTCTGGAACATACTCATTTTTGAGCCCTTCCAGCTCCAGCCTTGCTGCTCTCCATTTAAAAGGCACTTTCAGAATAAAAGGCTCCCCTGGGCTGCTCCCTCAGCTGCTGCTCTGTCCCTGGAGCAAGCTTGTGTCATCCCTGACAAGGGCACAGGAATCCAACATTTCCAGGGCCTGTCCCTGCTCCCATACCCCAGGTTTAGGGTTTTTATTGATTTCACTTCCACCAGAACCAAATCCATAATTTCAGCGTGATTTTCCCCCTGCCCTCGGTGGGGAGCAGGGGTTGGGCGCTGGGATGACTCCCCCTGTGGTTCCCCCTCTCTCTGCAGGCGTGTTCTTCACCTTCCACACGTTCCACCTGGAGAACGGGCACGATTACCTGCTGATCACCGAGAACTCCAGCTTTGCCCAGCCCCTGCAGCAGCTGACGGGCTCGCGGCTGCCGGCCCCGCTCAGCGCGGGGCTCTTCGGCAACTTCTCGGCCCAGATCCGCCTCATCTCCGACTTCTCCATGTCCTACGAGGGCTTCAACATCACCTTCTCAGGTGACAGCAGCTGCCCAGGCCTTCCCTCCGTGCCTCCCTTCCCTCTGTGCCTCCCTTCCTTCTGTGCCTCCCTTCTTTTCCTTATTTTCTTTCCTTCCCTTCCTCCCTTCTCCCCTTTTCCTCCCTTTTCTCCCTTTTCTCCTTTCTCTTTTCCTCCCTTTTCTTATCCTCCCTTTCCTTTCCCCCCCTTTCCTTTTAATTCCTTTCCTTTTAATCCTTTTCCTCCCTTTCCTTTTATCCCCTTTTTTTACTCCCTGCCCTTCTCCTCCTTTTTCCCTTTTCCTCCCTTTCCTTTTAATCCCTTCCCCTTTTCCTCCCTTTCCTTTCCTCCCTTTCCTTTTATTCCTTTCCCTTTTCCTCCTTCCCCTTTTCCTTCTTCCCCTTTTCCTCCTTCCCCTTTTCCTTCCTCCCCTTTCCCCCTTCCCTTTTTCCTCCCTTTCCTTTTCTTCCCTTTCCTTTTCCTCTCTTTCCTTTTCCTCCTTGCCCTTTTCCTCCTTTTCCTCTTTTCCTCCCTTTCCTTTTTCCTCCCTTTCCTTTTCCTCCCTTTCCTTTTTCCTCCTTCCCCTTTTCCTCTTTCCCCTTTTCCTCCCTTTGCTTTTCCTCCCTTTCCTCCTTTTCCTTTTCTTCCCTCCCCTCCTTTCCCTCCCCTCTTTCCCACTTTTCCCTCCTTTCCCTCCTTTTCCGCTTGTCCCCTCTTTTTTTCTTTTTCCCCTTTTTGTTCTTTCCCTCTTGCCGCACCCAGCAGGGCTCTGATCCAGATTTTCTGACTCCAGGAGTCAGGAGGAGGCTGAGGGAAGCAATCCCTGCCCAGAGAAGTTCCAGCAACCCATGCTGAGCTGTGCTTGCTCAGCCATCAGGTGATGGTGCCTTTGAGTGGGTGTGCTGATCCAAAATGCAGATTTTTTTTCCAAAGGAAATCCTGATTTTTCAGCAGCTGTCTGTCAGGAGGAGCGTGGGGACTTGGAGAAGGACCCAAAAAAGGGACATGTGGCACTGCAGGGCAGCTCATGGCACTGGGGCAGCCTCTGGTTGAAGGGCAGGAGGTGTCTGACTGTGTCCTCTGGGCTGGAGTCCTCCAAGTGACTCCAAGTGCTGCCATTCCAGGGAATGTCAGTCCTTGCTGCCTGAGTGCCCCAGAAGCCATTCCCTACCACAACCAGTGAAAGGCAGGAGCTTTATTGCTGTTCTTGCCTCTGTCCCTGTGTCCTTCCCAGTCCTGAGCACCCAGGGAAGGAGAGAAATTCCCATTTTTCCTGTGGAGCTTGGTCTGGCACCCTCCCTGACGGGCAGAGCTGTTGCCATAGATGCAGCTGAAACCTGGTTCCCAGTGCCTTTGTTCCTGGCCTCTGAAGTCAGGGATTTGCATGTGGAAACCAGTCAGAAAATTTCCAATTAACTCCCATTTTGATGAGGGGAAAATGGCTTTTTGCCTTTCAAAAGCTCGCTTCTAATTATAACTCTCATTTTCAGTGTATTTCAAGGTTTCTTTCCTATCTTGAAAAGGAAAAACAGGAGTCAGTTCTATTTTTAGCTTCCTTTACATATATATATGTTAGCATACAGGCTTTGGACTCGGAGATTTTGCCAAAAACACCCTCAAAAGAGTTTTCCTTCAGGCTGCTTTGGGGTCAGAGATGTGAGTTCGGCCGTTGGCCAAAATCCTACATGACCTTTCCTGGAGCAGCAGCTTCAGTGCCCTCCTGCCTTCCCTGAGCAGGATCATCCATTTCCAGCGTTAGAAAAGGAGAGGCAGCAGAAATCCCACCCGGATCAACCCATCCTCTCTGGGCTGCAGGACAGGGACGGTGACAAATCCCCATCCCCACGGGTGTCACTGCGACAGGAACTGGGACCTGTTGCCTTTGGAGGTGGTTGGGATGCAGCTGCTGGGGGGGAGTTGTAGGTGGAGGGGGAAATTGGAATCCTCGTGGATTCACTGCAGCTGGATCAAAGCTCAGAGCTCCCTTGGATCCTCATGGCATTTACAGGAAAGACAGAACCCCTGTGTTTTAGGTTGGGGTGACATCTGGGTGGATTTTCATGGCTCAAACAGGATTCCATCCTCATGGATTCACTGCAACTGGACCAAAGCTCCCTTAGATCCTTGTGTCCTCTCCGGGGAGTACAGACCCCTGAGTTTTAGGTTGGAGCTCAATCCGGGTGGGTTTTCATGGCTTGGAATCCTCATGGATTCACTGCAACTGGACCAAAGCTCCCTTAGATCCTTGTGTCCTCTCCAGAGAGTACAGAACCCCTGAGTTTTAGGTTGGAGCTCAATCCGGGTGGGTTTTCATGGCTTGGAATCCTCATGGATTCACTGCAACTGGACCAAAGCTCCCTTAGATCCTTGTGTCCTCTCCAGGGAGGACACAACTCCTGAGCTGTAGGCTGGGGCAAAATCCAGGTGGATTTTCATGATTTAGAATCCTCATGGATTCACTGCAGCTGGATCAAAGCTCAGAGATCCCTTGGATCCTCATGGCATTTACAGGGAGTACAGAATCTTTGAGCTGTAGGTTGGGGATGAAATCCAGGTGGGTTCTCATGGTTTGGAATCCTCATGGATTCACTGCAGCTGGATCAAGGCTCAGAGCTCCTTTAGATCCTTGTGTCCTCTCCAGAGAGTACTGAACCCCTGAGTTTCAGGTTGGAGTGAAATCCAGGTGGGTTTTCATGGCTTAGAATCCTCATGGATTCACTGCAGCTGGGTCGAACCTCCCTCAGATCCTCACATCCTCTCCAGGGAGGACAGAACCCCTGAGTTTTAGGTTGGGTTGAAATCCAGGTAGATTTTCATGGCCCAAACAGGATTCCATCCTCATTTTTCCATCCTCCCTGCAAAATGCAGCTGTATCAAAGCTTAGAGCTCCCTCGGATCCTTGTCTCCTCTCCAGAGAGTTCAAAACCCCTGAGTTTCAGGTTGGGGTGAAATCCGGGTGGGTTTTCATGGCTGAAACAGGATTCCATCCTCATGGATTCACTTCAGCTGGATCAAAGCTCAGAGCTCCCTGGGATCCTCCTGTTCTTGGATCCTCCATATTCATGTCTGTCTTCATCTCCTGGGAGGACAGACATGAACATGAACAACTAAATCAAGGCTGAGATCTCCCTTGGATCCTCATCTCATTTACAGGAAGGACAGAATCCTTGAGCTGTAGGTGGGGATGAAATCCAGGTGGGTTTTCATGACCCAAACAGGATTCCATCCTCATGGATTCACTTCAGTTAGATCAAAGCTCAGAGCTCCCTTAGATCCTCGTGTCCTCTCCAGGGAGGACAGAACCACTGAGTTTTAGGTTGGGGTGAAATCCAGGTGGGTTTTCATGGCCCAAACAGGATTCCATCCTCATTCTTCCACCCTCCCTGGAAAATGCAGCTGAATCAAAGCCCAGAGCTGCTCGTCTCCTCTCCATGGAGGACAGAACCCATCTGCCATCCCACAAACCCCATTTTTCCCCTCCAGAATACGACCTGGAGCCCTGTGACGAGCCCGAGGTGCCGGCCTACAGCATCAGGAAGGGGCTGCAGTTCGGGGTGGGGGACGTGCTGAGCTTCTCCTGCTTCCCCGGGTACCGGCTGGAGGGCGCGGCGCGCATCACCTGCCTGGGCGGGCGACGGCGAGTGTGGAGTGCGCCTCTGCCAAGGTGTGTTGGTAGGTGGTCATGTGCTTTCATTTTGCTTGGCTGGCCCCGCTGTGCTGCACTCCTGAGGTGGGCAGGGATGGATGGGAGCAACCCTGGGGTGGGTGACGTCCCCTGGGATGGGTGACATCCTCCAAGATGGATGGGAGCACCCCTGGCATGGGTGACAGCCTCTGGGATGGTTGGGAGCACTCCTGGGATGGAAGGGTGACAACCCCTGGCATGGGTGACATCCTCCAAGATGGAGGGGTGACATCTTCTGGATGACATGTCCTGGGATGGATGGGAGCACCCCTGGGATGGGTGACATCCTCCAAGATGGATGGGAGCACCTCTGGGATGGAGGGGTGACATCCTTTGGGATGGGTGACATGCCCTGGGATAGATGGGAGCACCCCTGGGATGGGTGACATCCCCTGGGACTGAGGGATGACATCCCTGGGATGAATGGGTGATGTCCCCTGGGATGGATGGGAGACATTCCTGGGATGGGTTTCATCCCTGGGATGGAGGGGTGACGTCCTCCAAGGTGGATGGGAGCACCCCTGGGATGGGTGGCATCCTCCAAGATGGATGGGAGCACCTCTGGGATGGAGGGGTGACATTCCCTTGGGGTGGATGGAAGCACTCCTGGGATGGGTGACATCCCTGGGATGGGTGATGTCCCTTGGGATGAAGGGGTGACATCCCCTGGGATGATGGTTGGGAGCACCCTTGAGGTGGAGGGATGACATCCCTGGGATGGATGGGTGACATGCCCGGCATGGATGGGAGACATTCCTGGGATAGGTGACATCTCTGGGATGGATGGGAGCACTCCTGGGATGGATGGCATCCCCCAGGATGGATGGGTGACATGCCCTGGGATGGGTGACATCCCTGGAATGGATGGGTGACATCCTTGGGATGGTTGGGAGCACCCCTGGGATGGGTGGCATCCTCCAAGATGGATGGGAGCACCTCTGGGATGGAGGGGTGACATTCCCTTGGGGTGGATGGATGATGTCCCCAGGATGGATGGGAGACATTCCTGGGATGGGTAACATCTCTGGGATGGATGGATGGATGGATCCCATCCCGGGATGGATAGGAGCACTCCTGGGTTGGATGGGTGACATCCCCTGGCGTGGGTGACATCGCTGGGATGGATGGGAGCACCCCAGGGATGGATGGCATCCCCCAGGATGGATGGGTGACATGCCCTGGCATGGGTGACATCCCTGGGATGGATGGGAGCATTCCTGGGATGGGTGACATCCCCCAGGATGGGACCAACCCCGAGCAGGGATGGGGGAGATGCTCCAGGCCTTGGGAAAAGATGTCACACCCATTTTTTGGTGCCGAATTTCAATAGAAAATCATTCCCAGCTCTGCTCACCCAGAACCAGAGGGATTCCTCCACATCAGCCAGGGCAGGGCTCTCGCCTGGTGGCCAGACCTGCTCAGGAGATTGTCCTGAGCTCTGGGTGACCCTTGGGGGCCACTGCAGGGCAAAGCTCCCCAGCAGAGCCAGCTGTGCTGCTGAATTTCCCAGCTCTGCTGAGCTCTGGGGCCTCGTCCTGCTGGGACAGGCACGAATAACAATCAGGCTGCAGATAAAGCTCATCAGGGGAATGAAAATCAGAAAAAAAAAATCATTTCCAGAGCTTTGAACTGGAGCCTCAGACAGCAGCACTGAGTGGACACCCTGGCTGCCGTTCCTGGCTCAGAATTAACAGCTTGGCTTGATCATAACAGGGCAAACTCAGGGCTGATGGCCCAGAGCTCTGTGGCAGGGTGACAGCTCTGTCACAATGTCCCCACTGCTGCTCAGATCTGCCTGGATAGGGATGGAAAAGGGAGACTGACTCATTAAGATCACAGGAGATTGAATTGCTTTTCCAGACACTCTGTATTCAGCTCCTGTCTTGGACATGGTCTGGGGAGGACTCAGAGTGGTTTTTGGTCCTTTGTCCAAGCCCTGTGGCCAGGACAGCTCCCTGAGATGTCCCCAGCATTGTCCCTGGGGAATCTGTGCCAAAATCCAGCTTTTCATCTGTGGCAAGAGCAGAGGACAAAGAGTCTCCTCCAGAGAGCCTCCTCTGGGTGCATCTGCTGCTTAACCCTTCCCTGGAGGAGCCACAGAGCCAGGAGCTGCCCTGGGATGGTTCCCTCTGCTGGGATGGTTCCCTCACCTGGGATGGTTCCCTCAGCTCCAGGAGCTGCCCTGGGATGGTTCCCTCACCTGGGATGGTTCCTTTGGCTTCGGGAGCTGCCCTGGGATGGTTCCCTCACCTGGGATGGTTCCTTTAGCTCCAGAAGCTGCCCTGGGATGGTTCCCTCACCTGGGATGGTTCCTTTGGCTCCAGGAGCTGCCCTGGGATGGTTCCTTCATCTCCAGGAGCTGCCCTGGGATGGTTCCCTCACCTGGGATGGTTCCTTTGGTTTCAGGAGCTGCCCTGGGATGGTTCCCTCACCTGGGATGGTTCCCTCAGCTCCAGGAGCTGCCCTGGGATGGTTCCCTCACCTGGGATGGTTCCCTCAGCTCCAGGAGCTGCCCTGGGATGGTTCCCTCTGCTGGGATGGTTCCTTTAGCTCCAGGAGCTGCCCTGGGATGGTTCCTTCATCTCCAGGAGCTGCCCTGGGATGGTTCCCTCACCTGGGATGGTTCCCTCAGCTCCAGGAGCTGTCCTGGGATGGCTCCATCACCTGGGATGGTTCCTTCATCTCCAGGAGCTGTCCTGGGATGGTTCCCTCACCTGGGATGGTTCTTTCATCTCCAGGAGCTGCCCTGGGATGGTTCCCTCTGCTGGGATGGTTCCTTCAGCTCCAGGAGCTGTCCTGGGATGGTTCCCTCACCTGGGATGGTTCCTTGAGCTCCAGGAGCTGCCCTGGGATGGTTCCCTCATTTCCAGGAGCTGTGAGGACTCAGGGACACGAGGCTGATCCCAGAAAACTGCTGTGGGGGGGACTGTCCCCAGCCCTGCCTGCACAGCCCCAGGGGAGCAGGCAGCCAGTGTTTGACAGCAGAAAATCTTGCAGGGTAAACAGGCTGGGAAAACAGTGAGTCACGGCTGGCTCGTGTGGGAGCTCGGCAGGAGGAACAGAAAATCCTCAGCGTGGGGTTGTTCTGAGGCAGATCCACACAAATTCCCACAGGTTTCCCACAGATTTTTTGCAGATCCACGCAGATGTCGCAGAGATTCACACAGATTTGTATCTGCACAGATTCCCCACAGATGCCCCCCAAATTCCCACAGATCCACACAGATTTCACAGAGATTCACACAGATTAATGTTTGAACAGATCCCCCACAAATTCCCCACAGATCCCCCCAAATTCCCACAGATTTCCCACAGATGTCACAGAGATTCAGACAGATTATATTTGCACAGATCCCCCACATATCCCCCACAGATTCCTACAGATTCCCCACAAATCCCCCAAATTCACACAGATCCACACAGATGTTACAGAGATTCAAGCAGATTTATATTTGCACAGATTCCCCACAGATCCCCCCACAGATTTCCCACAGATCACACAAATTTCAGAGATTCACGCAGATTTACACTTACACAGATCCCTCACAGGTTCACCCAAATTCCCACAGATTCACACAGATCCCCCTAAATTCCCACAGATTTCCCACAGATCCACACAGATTTCACAGAGATTCACACACATTTGCACAGATCCACCACAGATTCACCCAAATTCCCACAGATTTCCCACAGATCCACACACATTTCACAGAGATTCACACAGATTTGTATTTGCACAGATTCCCCACAGATCCCCCCAAATTCCCATAGATCCACGCACATTTCACAGAGATTCACACAGATTTACATTTACACAGATCCCCCCCCCCAAATTCCCCTCCCAGATTCCCCCCAGATTTACATTTACACAGACTCTGAAGGAGGAGAGAAGCCAGGCTAGGAAAATGTGATGGAAAAGGGGACAGTCTGCAGGTTGTAGTGAACAACAACAGGTTGTAGTGAGTAACAAGAGGTTGTAGTGAATAACAACAGGTTTTAGTGAGTAACAAGAGGTTGTAGTGAGTAATAAGAGGTTGTAGTGAATAACAACAGGTTTTAGTGAATACCAGCAGGTTGTAGTGAGTAACAAGAGGTTATAGTGAATACCAACAGGTTGTAGTGAGTAACAAGAGGTTATAGTGAATACCAACAGGTTGTAGTGAGTAATAAGAGATTGTAGTGAATACCAGCAGGTTGTAGTGAATACCAACAGGTTGTAGTGAATACCAGCAGGTTGTAGTGAATACCAACAGGTTGTAGTGAATACCAGCAGGTTGTAGTGAATACCAAGAGGTTGTAGTGAGTAACAAGAGGTTGTAGTGAATAACAATGGGTTGTAGTGAATAACAATGGGTTGTAGTGAATTACAACAGGTTGTAGTGAGTAACAAGAGGTTGTAGTGAATACCAGCAGGTTGTAGTGGGTAACAAGAAGTTGTAGTGAATAATAACAGGTTGTAGGGAATGCCAACAGGTTGTAGTGAGTAACAACAGGTTGTAGTGAATACCAAGAGCTTGTAGTGAATACCAACAGGTTGTAGTGAATTCCAACAGGTTGTAGTGAATACCAAGAGCTTGTAGTGAACACCAGCAGGGAGAAGCCCTCTCCTTGCTGCTGCAGGAAGGGCTGAGCAGCTGTGGCCTTCAGAGGAGTCTCCTGCATGTGTGGCGTGGCCAGCAGATGCGTGGGGTCACTGAAATGTGCCTTTGTGTCTCGGTGCAGCTGAGTGTGGCTCCTCTGTGACGGGCACCCAGGGTGTGCTGCTGTCCCCCAACTACCCCCTGAACTACAACAACAACCACGAGTGCATCTACTCCATCCAGAGCCAGCCTGGCAAGGGCATCCAGCTGAAAGCCAGGACCTTCGAGCTGGAGGCAGGAGATGTCCTCAAGGTAATTCTGGCTCGGGCAGGGGAGAGCAACGTCTCTAAGTGCTCTAAAATTCTCATGGGATTAGGTGGGAGTGTCCTCTGTGTCATCCCAGTGCCATGGAGTGATTGCCCTGGCAGTTTGGAAGGCCAGATTTCCCCCAGACCAGCTAAACTTCAGCTCTCACCTGTGGAATTGCTCAGGAAAAACTCCTCATCCATCAGAAGGGAGAGGGTTTGAGCATTATTTTAGTGCTTTGAAGAATCAGGGCTGGTTTGTCCCAAAAAAAGGGGCTGATTGAAATGCAGAACTCCAGACTCTTCTGAGATTATTCAAGCTCCAGGATTCTGTGGAGAAGGAGACAAATCCAGGCTGAGTTTTTTTATTAACCAAAGGAATGGTTTTGAAGGAGGCATTAATATTGCAAGGATGTGCTGAGCCATCTTCCCAGGAATCCTCTGTCCTCATTGAAGTGTCACACTCCAGGAGAGGTGTAATCCACGTTTCCAGCTCACAAATGACTGGAAAGGGAGAAAGATTTCCTGTTAATGCAAGGAATGTACTCCTTGTCAGAGGAATTACATTCTCTCAGCGGGTTTGTCATCAGCTGCTCATCTGAGGAAAGTTCCTATCAATCTCCGCTGCTGAGGAGCTGCTCTTGGTCCTCACAAAAGGAAGGAAGAAAAAACCCATTTGTGTTTTTCTTAAATTACAGCAAATTCAAGGCTCATCTCTGAGTCAGTCTGGGGGAAAAAAAAGTGGGTTTTTTCAGTAGCTGCTCCTTGGGAAAGAGATTTGAGGAGATGCAGCCCTGTGTGCAGAGTAAATCAGGGCTGAGGAGGAGGGTGCAGATCCTCCAGGGTGGAAATCCTGCTCCTCAGGTGGGCAGCACTGTGGAGTTCCATCAAGGCAGACTTTTAGTTTGAGATTCCTGGGTCTCAGCTCACATTGCCTGAAGGATTTGTCCTGTTTGCACTTGTGGGTCCAGGGACCACTCCTGGATCATCTGGGGGACAAATCCTGGAGGGTTGGAGTTGCTTTTCCAGCCTGAAGCTGGAATTCAGAGTGGGGTTGGTTGTTGCCTCCCCTTTTCCCTCCAATACCCAGGATCAGCTCAGTGCCAGGAGCAAATTCCTTGATTTGAGGTGACCCCAAGTCAGGGCACTTATCAGGAGCTGCTGACTCTACCCAGGAAGCTTCTCCAACAAAAAAAACCCCAAAGGACAGCCCAGGGTGTTGCTGTGAGCAGAGCAGGGACAAAGTGGGATCAATTCCTCATCATTTCTCTCCTCTAGAGCTCTGTGAAACTGCAGAGAAATCCTGGAATGGTTTGGGTGGGAAGGGATGTTAAGGAAATCCTGGAATGGTTTGGCTGGGAAGGAACCTTAAGGATCATCCATGGGCAGGGACACCTTCCACTGTCCCAGGTTGTTCCAAGCCCTGTCCAACCTGGCCTTGGACACTTCCAGGGATCCATGGGCAGCCAGAGCCTCTCTGGGCAGTGCTGGTTTGATCTCTGGATCAGCGCAGGAATGGCTTTTCCAGGCTGGATTTCTTGTTCCCCCCAGGTCTACGATGGCACCAACAGCTCTGCCCGGCTGCTGGGCACCTTCAGCCACTCAGAGCTGCTGGGCACCAGCATCAACAGCACCTCCAGCTCCATGTGGCTGGAGTTCATCACTGACACTGCCAACACCAGCAAAGGCTTCGAGCTGCAGTTCTCCAGTGAGTTTCGATCCTGTGTGCTGGCAGTCCCACAGGCCAAGGTGTATTTTTGTGGCTTTGTGTTGCACGTGAGCAAAGAGTCCTTTCTGGGGTGATCTCGCACCCAAAGTGGAGTGGGAGTGTGGGAGAGCACAGAATCCCAGGATTGTTGAGGGTGGGAAAGGCCTCCAAGCCCATCCCGTCCAAGCTGTGCCCGATCCCCAGCTTGTCACTGAGTGCCACCTCCAGGCATTCCTTGGACACCTCCAGGGATGGGCACTCCAAACCTCCCTGGGCAGTTCCAAGGCCTGACCATGCAGAAATTCCTCCTGGTGTCCAACCTGACCCTCCCCTGACACAGCTTAAGGCTGTTTCCCCTTCTCCTGTCCCTGTTCCCTGGGATCTGATCAAACCTTTCCTGTCGCGCCTGTAGCGATCCAGCAATTCAGATCAAAACTCCCAGCATGAATTAAAACCCTTCTAATTTCCAACGTGGCCCCTTTTGTTCCCCAACAAATCATTGTAAGGAGAAAACACCTCCATGGCTTTGTGTGAAACCCTCCTGGCTGTGAAATTCCTGCTGCCAACAGCTGCCCTTGCTCCCTGTGCAGGTTTTGAGCTCATCAAGTGCGAGGACCCCGGCGTGCCCCAGTTTGGGTACAAGGTGCACGACGAGGGACACTTTGCTGGCAGCTCAGTGTCCTTCAGCTGTGACCCTGGCTACACCCTGAGAGGCACCAGGGTGCTGGTGTGCCTGACTGGGGAGAGGAGAGCCTGGGACCAGCCCCTGCCGACCTGTGTGGGTGAGACACCTTCTTCTCCTCCATCTCCTTCTCCTTCTCCTCCTTCTCCTTCTTCTCCTCCATCTCCTTCTTCTTATTCTCCTCCTTCTCCTCCTCATCCTCCTCCTTTTCCTCCTTCCCCTCCTTCTCCTCCATCTCCTTCTCCTCCTCCATCTCCTTCTTCTTATTCTCCTCCTTCTCTTCTCCTCCTTATTCTCCCTCTCCTCCTTCTCCTCCTCCTTATTCTTCTCCTTCTCTTTATTCTCCTTATTTTCCCCCTTCTCCTTCTCCTCCTTCTTCTCCTCCATCTCCTTCTTCTTATTCTCCTCCTTCTCCTTCTTCTTATTCCCCTTCTTCTCTTTATTTTCCTCCTTCTCGTTCTCCTCCTTATTCTCCTTCTCCTCCTTCTCCTTATTCTTCTCCTTCTCTTTATTCTCCTTCTTCTCCTTATTTTCCCCCTTCTCCTTATTCTCCTCCTCCTCCAGCACCTCCAGGGAGAGATTTCCTTGGATTCCCCACCCTGAACACCCTTGGTCCTTGCTTTGCTGATCCACTGACATTAACTCTGCTGTTAATTGCATCTGCACTAATTAAGTTGTGTATGGTGAGGGTCCTCGAGATGGAGACACATCCTGCTCCTCCAGCACTCTCCAGACTGAGATTTCCTTGGATCCCACACCCTGAATACCCTTGGCTCTACACCCCATCCTGACCATTTTTTTGTCCCTGCTTTGCTGATCCATTGACATTAGCTCTGCTATTAATTACCCCCATCTACACTAATTAAGTTGTGGTGAGGATCCTCTGTGCGGCGTCTCAAGATGGAGACACCTCCTGCTCCTCCAAAACCTCCATGAAATTATTTCCTTGTGGATTCCATGAAATTATTTCCTTGTGGATTCCATGCCCTGCCCTTGGTACCTGCTTTGCTGATACACTGACATTAACTCTGCTGTTAATTGCATCTGGACTAATTAAGTTGTGGGGTGAGGGTCCTCGAGATGGACACACCTCCTGCTCTGCCAAAACTTCCAGGAAATTATTTCCTTGGATGCCCCACCCTGACCACCTTCTGTCCCTGCTTTGCTCATCTATGTGACATTAACTCTCCTATTAATTGCATCTGCACTAATTAAGTTGTGGTGAGGATCCTCTATGAGGCATCTCGAGATGGAGACACCTCCTGCACCTCCAGGAAATTGGATTCCCCACCCTGACCACGCTTTGCTGATCCATTGACATTAACTCTGCTGTTAATTACCCATCTGCACTAATTAACCTGGTGAGGATCCTGTGTGAGACAGAGAGCACCCGAAGCAGCTTTAACATGAAACACTGCCCTAAACACACATTTGACAAGGGATTTTTGCTTCCTTGTGCTGTTCCAGCCCTTGTCCTTTCACTCTGGACATGTTGAAGTGAGTGACACCTCCTGATAGTGACACCAATGTGTGTCCTGGCATTTGACAGCTCAGAGCCAGGTTTATTTGAGAGCTGCCCGACACCTGATCCCATCCCCAGACATTTCAATTCCCTTTGCAGAGTTCCCTTTTCATCTGCAGCTCTTCTTGCTTGGGAAACTCTGATCTGGGGTTTTGTGTGTTAAATGAATGGGGCTGATTGCTGATTCCTGTCCTGCTGTGCCCAGGACATGGGGAAGTTGTTGGACACTGAGTCCCCTGGGAGATCTCCACACCCAGGGATGTGCTCAGCCCCTGGCACTCCGTGTTCTCTCTCCCAGGAGGCAGGAGCATTCCTTGGCTGGGGTTTTAGCCTCATTTATTGATGTAAAAAGATAAATCTCTGTCATTTGTGCGTTTTCTTAACCTTCAGCCTGTTTGCTCTTCATGTGCTGGGTATGAGGCCGTGCCTGAGCGTGTGGAAATTAAAAAGAAATGAAAGAAAACGGAAAGAAATGAAAATTACAGAATTTGAATGGATATGTTATGGAAATTACTCCAAATCCTCACATTCTTTGCAGTTCATTTACAGCGACATTTACAAGTTCTTTGGCTTCTTATCTTTCATTTTCTGCTGAATCCAAGCAGAGGAGCAGAGCTCCTTCACCCCCACATGTGGAGCAGGGAAGCAGGATCCTGACAGGCTCTGCCTTTGCTCCCTGGGGATTCAGAAAGGTGCAGGGAAGCTTTACCAGGTGTTCAGACAGAGCACAGAAATGCAGAATAATTCTGATAACTCAGCTAAACTCAGCAATTCTCTTCATCTTTGTAAGCTTTCAGAATCCCTGGAAAAAGCCAGCAGTAATCTCTGTTGCAGGGTGAGATTGTTGCCAAGCAAGAGCCACAGAAAGCCACGAATCTCCTCCCTAACCCCATAAATATTTTTGTTCCAGCTGAGTGTGGAGGGACAATCAGAGGAGAGACCTCAGGACGGATCCTTTCTCCAGGATATCCAACTCCCTACGACCACAACCTCAATTGCATCTGGACCATCGAGGCAGAGCCTGGATGCACCATTGGGTGAGCTGGGCTCCTGTGGTTTGGCTTCTTTCCCACGTGGAGCTGATTTTTTTCCAGGTCAAAAATGAAATAAAGCAAAGGGGGAGAAGCTGCTGTCACTCTGAGAGGGACAAGCAGGGAGAAGTCACTGCTTTGGTTGCAGAATCAGGGAATGGTTCAGGATGGGATTGAGGATTTATGGGATTTATTCCCCAGGGGCATCGCTGCTCCTCTGTTTTCAGCCCTGGGTGGTGACACCAGACCATTCCTGCTCCTGCCTGTGGTGTTCCTCAGCTCAAACATCCCAGAGCTTCAGTGTCCATGGACAGCTTCCCACCCCTCTCCTTAATGGGATGCATCCAGAATCAAACCCTTTTTTCCACCAGATTAATGAGGAACTTCCCAAAAGTTCTGAATGGCCACACAATCCTGGAATGAGGCTGTTGTAGGAAATCACAGGGAAATGTCCCAGGATCCAGGCAGTTCCTGCTCCCTGATCCTTCACTTCTGCCCCACCACCCCCTCAGTGATGTTTGCCCAGCCCTGCCAAACCCTTCAGGGCTGCCCTGGGTGTTCCCAGAGATTCCAGGCTGGCCAAAGCCCACAGAAATCTGGAATATTTGGGCAAGGCAAGCTTTGACTGAATGGGATTTGAGGGGGAGAAATGCACCCTAAAAGTTCTGAATAACAACAACAACAACAATAACGATGATTGTGATGATGACAATAATAATAATAATAATAATAATAATAATAATAATAATAATAATAATAATAATAATAATCCTCTCCCATCAGAGCTCCCATTGCTTCTCAGCCATTCCTGGCCCATCCCAAGCCCATGGCTGCTCCATCCTGAATTCCTTCCCTCTCAATCCCATTTTCTCCTCCCTGCTGCCTCAGCACCCATCACCTCCCAAGCACAGCCTGTCCCTCGGGGTGAGCTCTGTGCTGCTTTTAGCCCATAGAGTTCTGCTGGAGACAGGTCTGGGCTGGTGTTTTCATTTTTATTTAATGCAGAAATTCCCTCCATTAGCGCTGCCCTTCAGAATGGCTCAATAATGGATGGGCTTGGGTGTGAACAGAGGAGAAAAAGCACGGCCAAAGCAGCTGAATCCCTGCACAGGCAACTTCCACTTGAAATCTCCTCTATTTTTATTCTCCTGGAAAAGGTTTTTATAGGACAGAGTAGAGAGGTCCCTTTTTCCCCCCCCATCCAAAGGCTGCTTCAGCAACTTTGCTCTTGAAATCCCTAAAAGCACCCAAATGAGCAGAGATTTGGGATCAACCAAAGGCTTGGAAGAGGCCAGCAGTGAAAGGAGAAGGTTCCAGAAGGTGTCAGAGCCACACACACCTGGTGACCCTGCCTTTCCCAGGGATCAGAGCTCCCTCTCCCTGCCCCTTTCATCTCCCAGCTCCAGCAGCAGCAGCGCAGCTGATCTCAGGGGAGTGGGGAGAGCACATTCCCAGCAGCTTCATTTTTATGGTAATCCATTGGAAAAAATAATCCTCTTCACGCATGATACAATTGTATAAAGCTCTCATTTATAACTTACATGAAAATTAATCACCAGAGCTTTTGGAATGAAGCTGTATCTGCACAGCACGAGGGGAAGGGCAGGGGGGTGAGACAGGGCGAAAAATGAGTCTGCACCTCAGAGCCATGAAAGGGAAAGGGCTGCCCTTGCAGAGGGGGTTGGTTTGGGGCTTGGAGTGCCTTGGTTGGGCTGGGGGAGAGGAGGAAAAGGAGGAGGGTGTGCTGGAAAATGTGTGGAGATTCCTTGCCCAGCTGGGAGCAGGGAGCACAGGGACGTGGCAGAGGTGGGTTGTGGTCCATCCCTGATGCCAGTGTCGTCAAAATCCACTGATGTTGTTAATTCATCCCACTTTCATGGGTACAGACAGGTTCCACTTTCCAGAATTTCAACTAAAAACAGCAGTGAGAAAATACCCAGAGCTGGAAGGGACCCACAGGGATCAAGTGTTGTTCACACTCTCAGGGCAGAGCTGGGCTCTCCTCTCTGCTCCTTGCTAAGCTGGCAGAACTTCCCCACTCTCACACTTATATTTACATAAATACAATCTTCCCAGTTTCCAATTTGGTTGGGTTTTTTTTGTTGGTTTGGTTTGGTTTGGTTTTTGGTAGGGTTTATTTTGCCTGGTTTTTTGCTGCATTTCCATGCCTGGAATTGGGAAATTGGGATTGTCAGAGTGCAGGAGTAGAACTCCTTTCCCCTCAGGAATAAAACTCCTCTCCCCTTAGGAAAAAAATTCCTTTCCTCTCAGGAATAAAACTCCTCTCCCCTTAGGAATAAAATTCCTTTCCCTTCAGGAATAGAATTCCTTTCCTTCAGGAATAGAATTCCTTTCCCCTCAGGAATAAAATTCCTTTCTCTTCAGGAATAAAACTCCTTTCCCTTCAGGAATAAAACTCCTCTACCCTTAGGAATAAAATTCCTTTCCCTTCAGGAATAAAACTCCTTTCCCCTCCATTGCTGCAGCAGGGCTGTGCCTGGTCTCACACCTCAGGCTGAGGGAAAAGCTGAGATGTGCCTGTGGAATGGATGAATTTGCTCCAGAGGAATCCAGGTCTGATATCCCAGCAGATTCCAGCCTGATCACCTGGATCCAGGTGTTCTCCCCCTGGATTTGTTTTTTTTCTCAGATAACAGGGGGTGGTTTAGGCAGCGCCAGCAGCAGTTCCCCCAGCCCAGCTCAACCTCTGGCAGCCTCTCCCTGATCCCCAGGTCTCCAGGGATGAGTTTTTTCCCAGCAGTTCTGGCTCACTGGGCCCAGTTAAGGCTGGGAACAAACGTAATCACAGCAAGGCAGCCGTGGAGAACAGCTCTGCACCATCCATCCTGATTTTCCTCAAGCCTGGCTTTATTTCTCTTTGCTCAAGGTCTCTGCTTGGGAGATTTATGATTCAGCTCTTTTGGTTTCTCCCAGCTTCTCTGGGCATCGTTTTGTTGCTGAGGATTTTGCAGTGGGGTTTTTTTTTTTTTTGGCTTTTTTTTTTCTCCCCCCCTTTTTTTATGGCTCTCCCCTGATTTATTTATGTTTGCCCCAGATAAATGGGAAAGCAGCCAAGTGAAAGCTTCCCTGTTTGCCTCTGTGGGCTGGCAGGGATTTCAGCACAGCACCTGATGGGTTTATTTTTTACAGTTTTTTTTTTTTTCTGTTTCTAGGTTTCTGTCCCTGTTTCACACTGGGGTTGAGTTGCCCATGGTTGGCCTGATTTTGTTGTGCCGGAGGGAAAATGGGGCAGTGACAAACAGGGACAGGGAAATTCCTCCTCTCCAGGTGGGATTTGAGTGCAGGAGTGGAAGGGATCAGCTCCTGCTCCATCCCCAGGGAATGTTCACATTCCCAAGAGCTCCAGGAGGGTTTGGACAGCACCCTCAAGGACAGGGTGGGATTTGGGGATGTCTGCAGGGCCTGGGATTGGATTTGATGATCCCTGTGGGTCCATTCCCACTCAGGACACTCAGAACTGCATCCTCCAGCTGGTGACTCCCCCAGGTGCCACCACAACCAGGGCAGGATCCTGTTCTTGGATGGTTCTTCTGACCTGGGAAGATCCCAAAGCTCTTGGAAAAGCCTGAATCCATCTTCTCCCCATCCTCCCACAGCAGAGCTGGGCCTGGGGACAGCAGGGTGAGATCCCAGCAGGGATGTGTTGGGATCAGGTCTGTCCTGTCCTGGAGTGCCACCAGCATGGAGGGACCTCCTGCCTCTCCCTTGGGTCCATCACTGGCCCAGCTCAAGAGGAATTCCCTCGCCATGAGGGAGTGGAATAGATGGATTTGGAGGCCTCGCCATGAGGCCTCCTGCAGCTTTCCCTCAGGAATTCCCTGTGGAAGTCCCTTGAGCCCTCTCTCCAGGACAGACCCAACTCTGAAATCCAGAGGAAGGGAATGAAATCTGCCTTCAGAGCCTCAAAATAAACCCTCGGTGTCAGCTCATTGTCACCTTCCTAACTCCTGCTTTCCCTCCCTTTCCATCCTGGTGTGGATTTTGGAGCTCTCCCTCCTGCTGCCTCATTTTCTCTCTGTTCTCTGCTGAAGTTCCTCTGTTTGCTCATCTAAACCCCATTCTGCAACACCCAGACCTTCCTAAAATACATCAGAATCCTGGAGGTGCTGCAATCCAGCATCAGGATTGGCACAAACCTCACTCCGGGCCTGAATTCCAGATGAGACAACACAATCTGTGTGAGCCTGGCTGCCTGAAAGTGGCACAAACCACGTTTCAGGTCTGAATTCCAGATGAGACAACACATTCTGTGTGAGCCTGGCTGCCTGAAAGTGGCACAAACCTCACTCCAGGCCTGAATTCCACATGAGACAACACATTCTGTGTGAGCCTGGCTGCCTGAATTTGGCACAAACCACACTCCAGGCCTGAATTTCGAGTGTTTTTTTGCCCCTCAGGCTCCATTTCATGGTTTTCCACACCGAGGAGTTCCACGACGTGCTGCGGATCTGGGACGGGCCGGTGGAGAACGGGATCCTGCTGAAGGAGATGAGTGGCTCAGGGCTGCCTGGGGACATCCACAGCACCTTCAACTCTGTCATCCTGCAGTTCAACACCGACTTCTTCACCAGCAAGCAGGGCTTTGCCATCCAGTTCTCAGGTGGGTTGTGCAGGCGTTTCTCAAAAACCTGGCCAGACCCAGAGGGAAACCCCAACCAAACCTCAGCCCTGCAAACATATTAATTTCAATTATTTAGGGTGATATATTCCAATATTTACACAGTGCTCAGGTTTGTGCAGCTGTTTTGGAGTGCTAATAAACAGGGAGTGGTTGGGTGGGTGATGATGTGACTTTGCCTGGACTGAGACACATTGAAACATCTTCCCAAGTTTGGGGTTTTTTTTCCCATAACTTTTTGTCCAGGGTGCTTTGCTTATCTGGGGGAACAAGGCAGCATTTTGGGGGGAATTTCTGCTGGGTTTCAGACCTTTGGGATGACCCAGACAGAAGCAGAGCTTTGTGTCACCCAGCACAGCGGTGCCATCTTGGGTTTTTTTTGCCAGATTTGTGTCTCATCCTGCCAGGAAGGACCAGCCTGGGCTGTTAACTTCCTTATCTCCAGCTGCACAGAAAGAGAGGGATTTCCTTTGGCTCTTTCAAGAGCAGCTTTCTCTAAACTGCCTGGCTGTAACAGACTCTCATCAACTTAGCAGGAAATAAGCTCCTGATCTGGAGCTGGGCTTTATTGACTGCTCCTGCTCAAAGCCTTTGTTCAGCAGGTGTGACTAAGCAGCCAGACCTGAGCTCAGACCTGTCCACTTTGGGATCTTGGGAGCTTTAATGAGGTGGATAAGCTCACAAAACTCCTATTACTCCAGGATTTTCCCTGCTGGTAAATCCTTGTGCTGTTGGCAGACCTTGAGCTGAGGCAGCAGCGAAGCTTTGCCTGTCCCCAGCTCAGGGGACATCTCCGACCTCAAAGAGAGGCAGCAACAAGTCTGGAAAGGAAACAAACACATTTCTGAAAGGTCAGGCTTGATGCTTCACGGATCTTGAGGCTAAATTTCTCTGGCACTCAGGGGAAAGCGTGAAGTGCTGGTGGCTGAGTTGATTTTGCAGCATGTGCCTTGGCACAGAGCTCTCCAAAAGCACCGTGGAGGATCAGTGGGTGTCTGGCCTGATGGAGTAAACAGCCATGTGCACAATTCTACATCAAAGCTGCTCCCTGGGTGCTGCTCTTGAACTTGCTGGTCCCCAGAGCCTTTCCCAGCTGGAGTGGCAGATGCTCAGAGCAAAGGGAAAAGCACTTTTTGAGTGTGTGTGGGAACTTTATGGGATGCTGAGGGAGGAGGGATGGGGAAACAAGGCATGGCCTGGATGTCTGGGTAAGGACAGAGCCTGAGGGCAGCCAGTGCTGCAGGCTTGGTGTTAAATAAACATTGATATTCAGGAGTGCTTTTAATTCCCTGCAGTGTCCACAGCCACGTCCTGCAACGACCCAGGAATCCCCCAGAACGGGAGCCGGAGCGGGGACAGCAGAGAGGCCGGGGACTCCATCACCTTCCAGTGCAACCCCGGCTACACCCTGCAAGGGGAGGCCCAGATCACCTGTGTGCAGATCCAGAACAGGTTCTTCTGGCAGCCAGACCCACCCACCTGCACAGGTACGGGCACGGGTCCATGGTCTGGGCACACAGACACAGATCTGAACCCGTGGACACAGGGCTCTGTGACCTGGGCACAGGGACACAGATCTGTGACCTGGGCACAGGTACACAGGACTCTGTCCTGGTATAGGGACACAGATCCATGAGCTGGGCACACAGACACACATCTGTCATCTGAATCCATGGACACAGGGCCCTGTCTTGGCACAGGAACACAGATCCATGTCCTGAATCCATGGACACAGGGCCATGCTTTGGGCACAGGGACACAGATCCCTGTCCTGAACCCATGGACACAGATCCATGTTCTCAACCCATGGACACAGATCTGTGACCTGAATTCATGGACACAGATCCATGATCTGAGCCCAGGGATGCAGATCCATGTCCTGGGCACATGAACACAGATTCCTGTGCTGAATCCATGGACACAGGGCCATGTCCTGGCACACAGACACAGATCCCTGTCCTGAATTCATGGACACAGATCTATGTCCTGAATCCATGGACACAGATCCACGTTCTAAACCCATGGACACAGATCCATGTCCTGAATCCATGGACACAGATCCACATTCTAAACCCATGGACACAGATCCATGTCCTGAATCCATGGACACAGATCCACATTCTAAACCCATGGACACAGATCCATGTTCTAAACCCATGGACACAGATCCATGTTCTAAACCCATGGACACAGATCTGTGTTCTAAACCCATAGACACAGATCTGTGACCTGAATTCGTGGACACAGATCCATGTCCTGGGCACAGGGACACAGATCCATGTCCTGAATCCATGGACACAGATCCATGACCTGAATCCATGGACACAGATCCATGTTCTAAACCCATGGACACAGATCTGTGACCTCAATCCATGAACACAGATCCATGTCCTCAATCCATGGACACAGATCCATGTCCTGAATCCATGGACACAGATCCACGTTCTAAACCCATGGACACAGATCCATGTCCTGAACCCATGGACATACATCCCTGTGCTGAACCCATGCACACAGATCCACGTCCTGAACCCTGTTGTAAAATTTCACCCCACACATCTTAAAAAATTAAGAAATATTTTCAAAATACCCTTCAGGTCTCCAGAGCTGTGGTAAAAAATGCTGATTTTTCTAACACTTCGAATTGTACTTCAATTGTTTATAGGTTTTTTTTCCCAGCCAATTTTAATATGAAGTGACAAAAGATTTGGAGGAATAATCAGTGAAAAATACCAGTAAGTGGGGGAGAGGCAGCCTGGTTGGAGCTAAACTGGGAAAATTCAGTGTTAAATTTAGGGCTGATTTGGGGTATTTAGCATTTCAGATGTGTTTTCCCCTCTTTGTGGCACCACTGTGAAACAATCAGGGCTGGGAGAACCCCAGGAGGTTTGGGCCATTTGAAGTCTGCATCCCCTCCCAATCCCAGGCAGCACTGGCTGGGTCCAGCTCCTGCTTCAAATCCTTTGGAGACTCTGGGTGGGATTTTCAAAGGAATCCGAGGGTGTTGAACATGTGTCTCCCTCAGGCTTTTCAAAAATGAGTCCTTAGATTTCAGTTTCTTCGGAGTTTTCCCCTGATGTTACAGCCTAGGAGTGGAAAGCACCCTTGGGGTTAAAATTGGGGTGAACGGGCACAGAAGAGATGCTGGTGGGTTCTTCCAAGGCATTTTTGGGGGGACTTTCAGCCAAATTTTCCATGTCTGTGCTGTCATTTCCTGCTGTGTCCCAGAGGGATAGAAGTTCTCCATGCCTGAGTCTGGACTTGGTTGAAGAAGTTGCTTTAAAGCTTTGGAGAAGGGTCTCTGATCTCTATTTGGGTATTTCTAAACCAGCCCCACTGGGTTTTTCCTAATAATTTTTCTTACCAAAGCCCACAGGACAGTCCTATGTGCTAGTTCCTTCATGGAAAATGTTTCCAAGATTTATCCCATCGTTTTTGTCCCATCCCAACTCATTTCCCTCTCTGTAGCTGCTGTCAGGCCCTCCCACAAGCTGTGCTCTTCTTGCTCTCATCCCATCCCAAACGTGGGAGCTTTGGTGTTTATTCCAAGGTATTTTTGGGGGACTTTCGTCCAAATTTTCCATATCTGGGCTGTGATTTCCTGGTGTGTCCCAGAAGGATAACATTTCTCCATTTTTAGACTTGAAAAAGCTCTCTAATCCCTACTATGGCATTTCTAGACCAGCCCCACTGGGTTTTACCTGATCATTTTTCTTTATCAAAGCCCACAGGGCAATCCCATGTGCTCACTCCTTCATGGAAAATGTTTCCAAGATTTATCCCATCATTTTTGTCCCATCCCAGCTCATTTTCCACTCTCTAGCTGCTCTCAGACCCCCTTCCTTTCACCTCAAATACGTGAGGGCTGATCTGGGAAATCCCAGAGCCCTCACAAAGAGCCGGCATAAAAAACTGACAGGAAAAATATCAGTCATGTTTTGCCATGGCGAGAAACACGAGCAGGCACTTTGAGCCTTAAAAAAGCAATAATTGATTTTTCAATCAGCTTGGCATTTAATGTGCCGGGAAGTGGAGTAAACACGACGGAGCCATTTAGGCCCAGACGTGTTTTCACCTCGTTACAGGCGAGCAGGGCTTGACAGGGACTTCCATAAACGCAGCAGAAAAATGGAATTTCTCCCTCTCTCTCTGCCCTCCTGGCTCCTCACTTATGGATTTTAGGAAGGTCCTGGTGGCATACAGAGCTCTCTTTGTGGTGTTTGGCAGAGCCACCACAACCTCGTGTCACACGTCAGCCTCAGGGCCACTTCCCACTAAAATACCCCACAAGGATTCTGTGCTATCTCAAGCCCCCCCTGTCTATCGCATCTCCTTTTTTTTTATTCAATTCCTGCTTTCCATTTGTTGCTTTGGAAGTCTGTGTGCTCCAAATTGTGAAAAACGCCAATCACTCATTTTTAAAATTTTTAAAGTTTAATGGTAATAAAATGGTTATAAAAATAGTAATACAGTTAGAGTAATAATAATTTGGACAAATTGAATTAGGACAATATGAGACAATAGAGACAAAGAGTTACAGACAGTCTGGGTACCTTTTCTGGGCAGCATAAGCCCAAAAAAGGACCCACATTAACAGAGGATTAACCCTTAAAAGCAACAGCCTGTTGCATATTCATATGATGCATAAATTCCATTCAAACACAGGATTCTGTCTGGTCAATGCCAACTTCTTCCTCTGAATCCTGACAGCACCTTTGAGGCGGGAAGAAGTTCGTTTCTTCTGATAGGAGAGCAATAAATTCTTTTTCTCTGAAAGATTCAGGTGTCCTGTGGCTGCTATCTCGGTGCGAGTCCTTTCTTTAAAAAAGTATCCTACATAGCATAGTTTCTATTTTAACATTTTTTTATAACCTAAAACTATATTGAACGCACTACTTAAGAGAATTAATCCAGCATCACTTTCTAACACAACACATACAATATTCATTTGAATATTTGCCAAAAGCCAATCATAACATCCATGCATTTTGCACAAAAGGCTCACCCTTGGTGGTTTCCCTGCAGCTCCGTGTGGCGGGATCCTGACGGGCCCGGCTGGGGTGATCCTGTCCCCGCAGTACCCAGAGCCATATCCCCCAGGGAAGGAGTGTGACTGGAAGCTGACAGTGTCCCCCGACTACGTCATTGCCCTGGTGTTCAACGTGTGAGTACACAAGGGTTTGGTGCCGTGGCCCTGGGGAGGGGGCGCATGGTTTGGTGCTATGGCCACAGAGAGGGGAGGGATGATCTGGGTGTGGTTGTCCTGAACTCTGGGAACAAACCAACCCAAAGCTGATGGAGCTGTCCCATGCCCCTGGATAATCTGTTCCCAGACTTTATTTTTGGAGGGGAGATCCTCATATTCCATCTGCAGCTCCTCTTTGATAGACAGAACATTGTCACAGTCACATTTTCTGGAAAAATCCCTTTGCCCCAGGATTCTTCTCCTGGGAAGCTGAGAAGCCTCAGAGAAAAAGGAAAACAATATTATCTCATGGCTTCTCCTGTGTTGTGCTCATGTGGAATGTGTTTGGAGATTGTTTACCCACAGGTGATTGTTCAGTTGGATTCTGCTGGGGGTTTTTTTTCACTCTTTGGCCAATCAGGGCCAAGCTGTGTCAGGACTCTGGAAAGAGTCAAGAGTTTTCATTATTAGCTCTTTAGCCTTCTATATTCTTTAGTATAGTTTAGTATAGCATTCTTTAATATAATCATAAAATAATAAATCAGCCTTCTGAGAACGTGGAGTCAGATTCATCATTCCTTCCTGCCACAGGGCACCCCACAAATACAACAGAACATGATGTGGAACAGCCCAGGAATCCCTGCAGCAGCTCCAGCTCAGGCTCTGTCTCTTGACTCCATCCCCACTCCTGGATCCCTCACACATGGATGGAGGCAGGAATTTCCTCTGCCTGGCAGGATTTGGGAGCAGGAGCAGCCAATCCCTGCCCTGGGCTTCCACATCCCAGGACCTCAACTCGGAGCTCTCCAGGGATGTGTCCTGACCCCAAGCTCTCCTCCTTTGCTTTTGCAGCTTCAGCCTGGAGCCTGGCTATGATTTCCTGCACATCTACGACGGGCCTGACTCCCTGAGCCCCCTGATTGGGAGTTTTTATGGCTCCCAGCTCCCGGAGAGGATCGAGAGCAGCAGCAACAGCCTTTTCCTGGCGTTCCGGAGCGACGCCTCCGTCAGCAACGCCGGCTTCGTCATCGAGTACACAGGTGAGGCCTGAGGGCTCAGCAGCTACCTGGGGCTTTCCCTCTGCTTATTCCCAGATTATTCCACCTCTTTGGAACTAGTGGAGAGGCTCTTGATGCTGTGGAAAACTCCTTCCAGGGGGAATTCTGGTGTTTTGGTACCCACAAAGCAGAGGATGGAGAAAAGGAGGGAGAGTCCCTCTCACCCAAAGCAGTGGGAGGGGAAGAGGAAAGGAGTGAAACAGGAAAAGAGGAAAAGTGGTGCTCAAAGTGTCCAGAATTCGGGCATCAAGACCCCACCAGCAGCTACCTGGGGCTCTGCTTATTCCCAGACTATTCCACCTCTTTGGAACTAGTGGAGAGGCTCTGGATGCTGTGGAAAACTCCTTCCAGGGGAATTCTGTTTTTTGGCACCCCAAAAGCAGAGGGTGGAGAAAGGGAGGGAGAGTCCCTCTCACCCAAAGCAGTGGGAGGAGAAGAGGAAAGGAGTGAAACAGGAAAAGAGGAAAAGTGGTGCTCAAAGTGTCCAGAATTTGTGCATCAAGACCCCACCAGCAGCTACCTGGGGCTTTCCCTCTGCTTATTCCCAGACTATTCCACCTCTTTGGGACAATTGGAGAGGCTTTTGATGCTGTGGAAAACTCCTTCCAGGGGGAATTCTGGTGTTTTAGCACCCCAAAAGCAGAGGATGGAGAAAGGGAGGGAGGGAAACAGTCCCTCTCGCCCAAAGCAGTGGGAGGAGAGAGGGAGGTGCAAAGGAAAGGAGTGAAACAGGAGAAGTGGTGCTCAAAATGTCCAAAATTTGTGTATCAAGACCCCTCTGAGCCCAGGAGGAGCCAGGATTTCAGGATTTAAAGGCTGAGGATACAAATGTGTGATGGACAGTGGGGGTTCACCAGTCTGTGGCTCCCAAAACAAGGAATTGGTGCTCTGGGGGGAAAAAAAAAAATCCCATCTTTTATGCTCCATTCACTTGGATCACCTGATGCAGCTGCTGTGGACAGGAAACCATGGGATCATCTGATTTTTTCATGCAGAGAAGCAAAAGCAAAACCTGCGAGCTTTACAGTTTCCTGTTTCTTCTTCCACACCTTCCCCAAAATCTGAGAGCCCCTGATTTAATGCTTAAGCACACTTGAATTGTTCCCAGAGCCACTGCTCTCAGAAAAGCCCTTGTCTTTAATGAGCAATTTCCAAATGACAAAAGAGCAGGATTAATCAAAGCCTCTAATTATATTGCAGGCAGGAAAAAAAAATAGAGAAAAGAAAAAAACCCAAAAAAAGCTGATAGAAGAAGAAGGAAAGAAACATCTAAGTCCTGACAGCTCTGTAGTGTTCCCTGGAATTTTTATGTGGAAATGGGATTTTAAACTCTGTTTCTCTGTGCCAGATGGGGATTTCTCCCCATCTCAAATATGACTTGTCCTTGTGGCACTCAGTGCTCTGGGCTGGTGACAAGGTGGGGATGGATCACAGCATGGACTTGATGATCCTGAAGGGATTTTCCAGCCTCGGCGATCCTGGGATTGTGTGAAATCAAAGTTTTGATTTGGATTGTGCATCAAGACCCCACTGAGCCCAGGAGAAGCCAGGATTTCAGGATTTAAAGGCTGAGGATACAAATGTACGATGGGCAGTGGAGGTTGACCAGTTTGTGGCTCCCAAAACAGGGAGCTTGGATTTTGGGTGCCTGGGTGAGAACTGGAGCCTCCCTTCTCCCAGGGGAGGGTCTGGAGCAGCCAGAATCCAAACCAGATCCCAAATCCACACCCTGCAAGTGGCGCCAGCCCTTGTGAAAATCCCACACACTCCCAGGTGAAAAATAATCCTAAAAAAACCTCCCATTTCACGGATCAAAACAGCAGAGGAGCTGTGTCAGAGGAATAAAAATCCTGGGAATTTCTTTTTATTTTCTTTTTTTATACTTCTTTTTTTTAATTTGATCTCTTTCCCTGCAGAGAACCCCCGGGAGTCCTGCTTTGACCCGGGGTCCATCAAGAATGGCACCAGGGTGGGCACAGACCTGAAGCTGGGCTCCACCATCACCTTCTACTGTGATGGGGGCTACGACATCGAGGGGGGCCCCACCCTCACCTGTGTCATGGGAGGGGATGGGAAACCCACCTGGAACAAGCCACGCCCCACCTGTACAGGTAAATCCCACGGGAAGGGGCTGGGGGAGGATCTGCCCACCCTCAGTGCATCCCCCATGGAAAACTGGGGTTAATTCAGAGGGGTTTTCTCAGTTTTTCCATAATTTTTTTAGGGGTTTTACCAGGAATTAGTTTTCATTGTTTTTCGGGGGTTTAACAGCTCTTTTTTAAAGGAAGAGCAAATTTGTGGGAGTTTTTTTGAGCTTTTTTTTGTGAAAACAGACAGGAAAGTGGATGTGGCTGATCCAGTGCCTGGCACAGGGCAGGAGTCAGGAATCCTCTAAAACCCTGGCTAAACCTGATCCTTGCTAATCCAAACCCTCAATCTTGGGTGTTCCAGAGCTCAGTGACAAAATAAGGGGTTTTTCCTTAGGGTTTCTCTGTGGTTTTTTTTGTTTTCTTTTCTGACTTCACCCCACCTGTACAGGTAAATCCCACGGGAAGGGGCTGGGGGGAGGATCTGCCCAGAGCTGGACTCCTCAGTGCATCCCCCATGGAAAACAGGGGTTAATTCAGAGGGGTTTTCTCAGTTTTTCCATAAATTTTTTTTAGGGGTTTTACCAGGAATTAGTTTTCAGTGTTTTTCGGGGGTTTAACAGCAGTTTTTTTGAGCTTTTTTTGTGAAAACAGACAGGAAAGTGGATGTGGCTGATCCAGTGCCTGGCACAGGGCAGGAGTCAGGAATCCTCTAAAACCCTGGCTAAACCTGATCCTTGCTAATCCAAACCCTCAATCTTGGGTGCTCCTGAGCAGGGGCAGAGCTCAGTGACAAAACAAGGGGTGTTTCTCTGTGGTTATTTTGCTTTCTTTTCTGACTTCATGGTTTGCAGTCAGACTTGAGCTGAGAAGGGGATCAAGAGGCAGCTGGTAGGGGGAAGGAATGAAATCCCTAATTTGGGAAGGCTCTGGCAGGGAAAACTGAGGAAAGGTGGCAAAAGGAGCTCATGCCCAGCTGTGAGGTAGGGAACAATGCAAATCCCACATTAATTAGTGGTTTGATAATTCCACGTGGAGCCAGCACAAACTCAGGGTGGGATGAACCAGATTTTTCCAATGAGAACTTTCAGGGAGCAGCACCTGGAGCAGGGAATGGTGGCTGGGGACATTTCCAGGCTCCAGGGAATGCTCCATGATCCTTTTCCCTTGCAGCTCCCTGTGGAGGGCAGTACACAGGCTCAGATGGAGTCGTCCTGTCCCCAAATTATCCCCAAAACTACACCAGTGGCCAGGTGTGCCTGTACTCCATCGTCGTGCCCAAGGACTATGGTACCATGCTTGGAATTTTTGTGGGATTCTCTTCTTGCAACTCTTACTTGCTGGGTTTTTAATGCTGATTTTTTATGAGTGCATCCAAAACTGGAGATGAGGTAGATGGGAGAGCACCAGGAGGTGCTGTTGGGTGCTCTTTGTGCTGGAGTCAGAGAAAATTCTGGATTTGTCCAGGTTTTGTCCAAAGCTCAGCCCAATGGGAGCCAATTACAGCTAATCAATAATTATTGTTCCTCGGTGGAATTCTGCACCTCGTGTTCCCTAGGCAGGGGAAGGGGATGAGCCACAGAAAATTCCCAGTGGGCTGGGAATCAGTGGGAAAATGAACCCAGGGGAGGCTGGTGCTGCCTCTGGAATTTGGGATAAATAAAGCGCTCCCATTTTTCCAGGCTGTCACTCCCTGCCTGGAATAAAGGCAGCTGAAACACGGGACAGAGGTTGTGCTGGGAAAATAGGTCCCAGTTTGGAATGCTGGGAATCCTGGGGGGGTCAGAGGTTGGACTGGATGGTCCTTGGGGCCTGGTTCAGCTCAGGGGATTCTGGGGTTCCATGGAAATGCCTTGGCCCCGTGGCCTGGCTGTGTAGGAACAGCAGTGGGGTGGCAGTGGGACAGCAGTGGGATGGTGGCAGGGGGATGGGAGTGAGACAGCAGTGGAGTCATCAGTGGGGACAGTACTGGGATGGAATGGAGATAGCAGTGGGGATGGTGGTGTGATGACCATGGGCACAGCAGTGTAGGGACCGCGGTGTGGTGGCACTGGGGACAGCAGTGTGGTGACACTGGGGACAGCAGTGTGATCCCCTCAGTGCATCCCCCATGGAAAACTGGGGGTTAATCCAGAGGGGTTTTCTCAGTTTTTCCCTAATTTTTTAGGGGTTTTACCAGGACAGCAGTGTAGTGACACTGGGGATAGCAGTGGGACAGCCATGTGATGACACTGGGAACAGCAGTGTGGTGGCACTGTGGACAGCAGCATGATGGTGCTGGGGACAGCAGTGAGATGGCAGTGTGGTGATGCTGGGGACAGCAGTGGGACAACAGCGTGGTGATACTGGGGACAGCAGCATGGTGACACTGGGGACAGCAGTGGGATGGCAGTGTGGTGGCACTGGGGACAGCAGTGTGGCGACACTGGGGACAGCAGTGAGACAGTAGTGTGGTGACATTGGTGACAGCAGCATGGTGATGCTGGAGACAGCAGTGGGATGGCAGCGTGGTGGCACTGGGACAGCAGCGTGGTGGCACTGGGGACAGCAGCGTGGTGATGTTGGGGACAGCAATATGGGGACAGCAGCGTGGTGGCATTGGGGACAGCAGCGTGGTGGCACTGGGGACAGCAGCGTGGTGGCACTGGGGACAGCAGCGTGGTGATGTTGGGGACAGCAATATGGGGACAGCAGCGTGGTGGCACTGGGGACAGCAGCGTGGTGATGTTGGGGACAGCAATATGGGGACAGCAGCGTGGTGGCACTGGGGACAGCAGTGTGGTGATGTTGGGGACAGCAATATGGGGACACCAGCATGGTGGCACTGGGGACAGCAGCGTGGTGGCACTGGGGACAGCAGTGGCCGGTGCCAGCCCTGTCCCTGTCCCTGTCCCCGCAGTGCTCTTCGGGCAGTTTGCCTTTTTCCAGACGGCGCTCAATGACGTGGTGGAGGTGCACGATGGCCCCACGGAGCACTCACGGCTGCTCAGCTCCCTCTCAGGCTCTCACTCAGGTACAGAGCTGCTCCCTGTCCCCTCTCCCTGTCCCCTGTCCCTGTTGGGGACAGCACAGCTGACACCCAGCACCTGCTCCCTGTGGCTCATTCCTTCACCTCTGTCTCTCCCGTTTTCCCTCCTCCCCATCCAGGGGAATCTTTGCCATTGGCCACCACCAACCAGATCCTCATCAAATTCAGCTCCAAGGGTCAATCCACAGCCAAAGGTTTTCATTTTGTCTACCAAGGTGAGTTCAGGTGTGTTCTGGAAGTGTCCTCGGGTCGCTCCCAGGGGTGTCCTGAGTTTCCTGAACTGCTTTCGGTGTCTGGGGGTTCTGAGCAGGGAATATCACAGGGAATTAGGATTCCTCTGGGAGCAGAGCTCTGGCAGGGCTGGCTGGCTGCTGTGGGTACTTTGTATTCTGCCCTTTCCTTCCCACTCAGCCTGAACCCTGCACATCCCAGGATTACCATCAGCCCCATCCCAGTGTCATGCCTGGAGTCACACAGGGAATTTGGAGATTTATCCCACAGCAATTCTTCCCAGTGGCATTTTTAGCACTTTTGCTGGGTGTAAGCAGCTGAAATCCCGTCTGGCAGCTCGGAAATCCTCCCTCTGTGCGTGTCACAGGCTCGGGGCTGTCACACTCCTGCCCCTTGATCCTTTCAGTAACAGCTTTGTGCTGCACTGGGCGAGAACAACTCAGGGATTTTATGGGAGTAAATAGCAAATGATGCATGGAACAGTGGGAAAGCAGAAGGGATTTCTCACCCACGTGCTCCCTGGAGTTATCTGTGGGAACATCCAGGCTTTTGCTGCAAAGAGGGGACAGACACTGGCACGACCTGAGCCTTCTCCAGGGGTAAAGCAAAGCATGGTTTGGATTTTGGAGTAGTTAGAGATCTGTTCTCTCGAATTCCTGCCTAATGAGTGTGAAACAGCCGTGGTTGTGATTGTAATCTTCAAAGAGCTCAGCAGAACAAAGGTTCTGATGAAAGCAGGGATGGTTTCCTCCTCCCTCCTGCAAGAGCTGCATGGGAAGCAAGGGGAAAAGGGCGATCCTGATTTGGATCTGCCTGGCCAGACTCTAATTAGCTAAACACTCATAAATTTAAAGCAACTCAGAGGAAAATATTAATTGAATTCTTCCTTGGCAATAGACATGGGGTTTTTTTATGAGTTTTTCTCCTCGCTTATCTGCCAGACTCATTCCTGTCTTTGACTGTAATTCCCAGTATTCTACAGGAATATCAACAATTTCAGCACCATCACAACTTAAATCCCCCTTTTCTCTCTTTTCCAAAAAAGATTTTTCCCCAGTTGCTGTTCCTTCATGGCCATGAGCTGAGTAACCCAAAGGGCTCCCCACAGAGCCTCCTGCATTGGGTGGCAAAACAACTTTTTGGGAAGTCACTGCCAAATCCTTTGGTTCCCCTGGGTAAAAACAACTTTTTGGTGTGGGGGAAGTTCTCAGGAGGGAGGAAATGGGGGGGGTTCTGGTTGTCCCAGCTGCTTTTATTTCAGGTATAGAATAATTAAGTCATTGATGTTAAGAAAATCTCCAAGATCTTCAAGTCCAACCTTCATCCAGGTGCCCCCATGCCCACCCAGCTGTGTCACCAAGTGCCACCTCCACTTGCTCTGGCATGGAGCCACTTGAACTCAGATCACTTGAGCTGCCAGAACTGAGAGTGAAATGTTCTTTCTTTCTCTTCTCAGTGGTCGTGCTTGGGTTCAGCACATCTTTGGGGTTTAGGTATGATCAGTCAATGGTCATGCTTGCATTCAGACATTCTTTAGGATTTAGATACTTTGGGGTTTAGGAGTAATCACTCAGTGGTCATGCCTGGATTAAGCCAATCTTTGGGATTTAGGTATAATCAGTCAATGGTCATGATTGGATTCGACCAGTTTTTGGGATTTAGATACAATCAGTCAATGGTCATGCTTGGATTAAGCCAATCTTTGGGATTTAAATAAAATCAAGCTGTGGTTATGCTTGGATTCATCCTCTCTTTGTGATTTAGATACCTTGGGGTTTTAGATACAATCAGTCAATGGCCAAATTTGGATTCAGCCCTTCCTTGGGGTTTAGGTACAATTGGTCAATGGCCAGGTTTGGATTCAAGCTTGATACTTCAGACACAATGAGTCAATGGTCAAGTTTGCATTCAACCACTCCTTGGGGTTTAGATACAATCAGTCAATGGTTGTGTTTGGATTTATCCCCTCTTTGGGGTTTAGATACTTTGAGATTTAGGTACAATCAGCCAATGGCCACGTTTGGATTCAGCCCCATTACTTCAGGGTTCTGTGTACAATCAGTCAATGGTCATGTTTGGATTAAGCCCCGGTACTTCAGGGTTTTACATACAATCACTCAATGGTCGTGTTTGGATTAAGCCCAAATACTTTGGATTTTTAGGTGCAATCAGTCAATGGCCAAGTTTGGATTCATCCCCTCCTTGGGCTTAAACACTTTGGGGTTTAGGTATAGTCATTCAGTAATCATGTTTGGCTTCACCCCTGATACTTCAGGCTTTTAGTTACAATCACTCAACAGTCCAGCCTTCACCCAGCACCTCCCGGCATTCAGACACTCGGTAATTTCAGCGTAAAACTGATGAATCTTCGCTCCAGCAGCTCCATGCCAGCACTAACTGTGTTGTGTGCCTCCCCTGTGTGGCAGCCGTGCCCCGCACCAGCGCCACGCAGTGCAGCTCGGTGCCGGAGCCGCGGCACGGCCGGCGCCTGGGCAGCGACTTCGCCGTGGGCGCCCTGGTGCGCTTCGAGTGCAGCCCCGGCTACAGCCTCCGAGGCTCCCCTGCCATCCAGTGCCTGGCCATGCCCGGGGCCCTGGCCCAGTGGAACTCCTCCATCCCCACCTGCGTGGGTAGGTGCCACCTTGGTTCTTTTTAAAGTTTTTCGGAGTTTTCTGATGTTTGCGTTCTTGTCGCGCGCTTTATGCAAATAACTTAATTGGTTTGCGTTCTTTTATGGAAGAGGAGAAATTTGATGGGCTGTTTGCTTGTCCGTTGGAGAAGTGGCGTTGTCACCTTCCAATCCACTGTCACTTTTGGAAATCTATAAATGTTAGAAATTAAAAGCTCTCTTCTTACGTTGAAAAGAGCAGCGTTTTATTTCAAGAGGAGAAATTTGATGGGCTGTTGGTTTGTCCAGTGGCATTGTCACCCTCCAATCCACTGTCACTTTTGTAAATCTGTAAATGCTAGTCAGCAATTAAAAGCTCTCTTTTTACGTTGAAAAGAGCAGCGTGTCCGTGGCATTTTATTTCAAGAGGAGAAATTTGATGAACTGTTGGTTTCTCCAGTGTCATTGGAGAGGTGGCGCTCTCACCCTCCAATCCACTGTCACTTTTGGAAATCTATAAATGTTAGAGTCAGAAATTAAAAGCTCCCTTTTTACCTTGAGAAGAGTTTTTCAAAAGTTTTTCTGAGCTTTCTGATGTTTGCGTTCTTGTAACGAACTTTCTCATATAAATAACTTATTATTTTGCATTCTTTTATGGAAGAGGAGGAATCTGATGAACTGTTGGTTTGTCCAGTGTCATTGGACAAGTGGCATTGTCACCCTCCAATCCAACTGTCACTTTTGGAAATCTATAAATGTTAGAAATTAAAAGCTCTCTTTTTACGTTGAAAAGAGCAGCGTGTCCGCGGCGTTTTATTTCAGGAGGAGAAATTTGATGGGCTGTTGGTTTGTCCAGTGTCATTGGAGAGGTGGCACTCTCACCCTCCAATCCACTGTCACTTTTGGAAATCTATAAATGTTAGAAATTAAAAGCTCTCTTTTTACCTTGAAAAGAGTTTTTTAGGTTTTTTCTGAGCTTTCTGATGTTTGTGTTCTTGTAGCGAACTTTGTGGCTGTCCCATTTTTGCACTAGTGAATTGAAATGTAAATGTAAAATACTTCTTTCAAACCTCTTGCAGTTCTGTCCAGAAAGGTTGTGTCTGTCCCATTCTTGGAAGTGTCCAAGGCCAGGTTGGACAGGGATTGGAACAGCCTGGGATAGTGGAAGGTGGCTGGGTGAAGGGATTTGGTGATCTCTAAGGTTCCTTCCCACCCAAACTGTTCCATGGTTGTCTGATAAAACACAAAGCCCAGCCTGGCTCTGAATAAGAGCAGTTTAACCCCAAATTCCCGGGAATTGACATTTTTGATCCAATACTCTTGTGAGATCTGGGACAGCATCTCAAATAAATCAGATCTGGCTGAAAGCTGCTTTCACTGCTCTGAAGGAGAGCAGCTCTTGAAGATCATCCTCGTGTGCTCCCCACACCCAAGGAATGTGCCAAAAGTTGCACAAAAAAAAAAAAAGTTACTGGAAAGAGGATTATTCCTACAAACCTCATCCTTAAATCGCAACCAGCTCTCAATTTCTTGTCATTTTAATGATGTCTTTAGCAAAACTCATTCCTTGTGCTTTCCTCGTGGCAGTGCCCTGCGGGGGGAACCTGACAGAGAGGAAAGGAACCATCCTGTCCCCAGGCTTCCCTGAGCCCTACCTGAACAGCCTCAACTGCGTGTGGAAGATCACAGTGCCCGAGGGAGCAGGGATTCAGGTACGGCCAGGACAGACAGCAGGACACTCGGGGTGTGCTGCTCTCAAAGAAGAGAATTTCAAATGGGAAATTGCTGCTCCTCGCAGGACAGGGATGGGTTGGTGTGGAATTCTCTGGAATCAGGCGTTCACTTACTGCCAGGATTGGGCAGGAACTCATTGGTGGTGTTTATTGTGACCGTGTTCACAGGGGTCTTAGGATGAGGGAAGATATGAGGATCTGACTCCATGTTTCAGAAGGCTTGTTTTATTATTTCATTTTATATATATATGTGATTATATTATGATATATATTATATTAAAACTATACTTAAAGAATAGAAGAAAGGATTTCATCAGAAGGCTGGCTAAGAATAGAAAGAGAATGATAACAAAATCTTGTGACTCACCAGACAGTCTGAGCCAGCTGGGCTGTGATTGGCCATGTATTAGAAACAACCACATGAGACCAATCCCAGATGCACCTGTGCCATTCCACAGCAGCAGATAACCATTGCTTACATTTTGTTCCTGAGGCCTCTCAGCTTCTCAGGAGGAAAAAATCCTAAGGAAAGGATTTTTCAGAAAATATCACGGCTACAGTTTGTGACCAGGCAAGGAGCTGTGCCAGGGGAGGGGCAGGTTGGATTTAGGGAAAGGTTCTTCTTCCCCCAGAGGGTGTTTGGGCACTGCCCAGGCTCCCCAGGGCATGGGCACAGCCCTGAGGCTGCCAGAGCTCCAGGAGCATTGTCAGGGAGGCACAGGGTGGGATCTGGGGAGAGCAGGACTGTGGTCCCTCAGTGTGGCCCTTACTCTGGCACAGAAGAGGGAGAATTTGGGTTAAATTTTAGTTTTTTATCACGGTTGTCTGGGGAGGCTGTGGATGCTCCAACCCTGGAAGTGGCCAAGGCCTGGTTGAGCAGGGCTTCCAACCTGTTCCACTTTTGGACAGTGGGAGATGTCCCTGCCCACAGCAGAGATTTTGGGGCAAGATGAGCTTTAAAAAAATCCATCCCAAACCCTTAAAATTCTTTGATCCCTTATTTCTGGGTGCCCCACCAGTGCTGAAGGCTCCACTTCCACATGTCACTGAGATCTGCTGTCACCCATCAGCTTCCCTGGGACTTCCAGGGGGGAAAGAAAACCCTTGGAGAAAGGTTTTGGCTGGATCCATCGTGGCTCCTCTTCCTTTGGGTTCTCCGTTTTAGATCTTAATTCCAGCATGGCTTTACCCCCTTTTTGCACAACAATTAAAGGTTAAACAACTGTAAATCAGGGAAGGAGGTGAAATTGAAGCTTTCTTGGTAGCAGCACTCAGGAGCGGGATTTTTATGTAATCAGGGTAGAAGCTGGCACTTCTGCCATGAATTATTCATTCCCGGAGCAAACCTTCCTGAGTGAATTAATTTATACACGTGGCAGTAAATAGATGCAGATCCCTTGTGAATCCACATGTCAGACTAGAATTAGGACCTTAAAAATGTTTATTCCGTTAAGCTGGAGGAGGGGGGGAGAGAGGAGAATAAATAATTTAGGCGGTGTAAGAGCAAACAAAACGCTCATTCTCACTCCACTTCCAATAATGTAAATCACAATAGGGGTGTAATGAGGCAGGAAAAAAGGGAAAAAAAGGAAAAAAAGGGTCAGTGATGGCTCCGTGGGGGTCACTGAGATTCCTGCTGGGTGAACTCCACTCACTTTCTGCTAAAAAAAATACTTGGGAGGAACTTTACAGCCGGTTTTATCACCCGGAGTAAATCGAGGAGGAAATGGGTTTCAATGGCTGAAGTGGGGGGTTGATTTTGTTTTTATTATTTATTATTTGATTTGATTTTGGTTTTATTATTTATTTTCAAACGGGGAGGTTTTGATTCGATGTGCAGCAAGGCAGAGGTAAGTGGGGAATTGGGGTGGATGAGGAAATCAGGGAATAAGATTTGGGGAGAAAGGGAAAGGGTTCACACGAGCATAGTGAAAGTTTGAGGGCAGTGAAGTCTCCTCGCTGCTCATTTTTCCCAATTTTCCAGCACTCTCCTTGTTTGGAGCCAAGCTGTACAACTCGTTTATGCTCCTGATTTATCTTTAAATTTCCTTTTGGATTTTTTTTTTTTTTTTTTTTTTGCCTGCCAGTTTAGTTTGAGCTACCCAATGTTGGAAAATCTCATCCAGACCTTTCAGATTAAATCTGAATTTTCCCCAAAACAGGCGGGTTTTACTCAGATTTTCTGCCTCACTCTCACCCCATTCACCAAACTTGAGTTTTTAATGGGACACTGAAAGCTTTGAACCATCAGCATTTTAGGATTTAGGCAAAATCCCTGTTAATGGTAAACAAAGCTGTGCAATTCCTTGGAGATCCTCACTCAAGCACGAGCTGCTTTTCGGTATAAATGCAGATTTCTCAGCTCTGCTTTTCTGTATAAATGCAGATTTCTCAGCTCTCCCGATGTTTCTCATCCAAGGATTTGTGTTGATGTTCCAACTAATGGAGCCAAGTGACTTCCTAAGGCCTCCAAAGCTTGTGGGGCATGGCAGGGAAAGGTGAAATCTGAAAATGCACCCGAGTGATTCCACTAAAAGCTGAGGAACAAGGCAGGAACTTGATTGGATTTTTGAAATCCTGTTGTTTAATGTGAGGCGGTTTTTGGGTTTATTTTATCTCCGGGTTGCTGCTGGTTGCTCTCATTTGAAAGGGCTCAAAGTCTTCAGGGATTTCTCCAAATGGGGAAAAAAGCTGGGATTTTCAGCAGCTGTAAATGAGCTGGGCAGTTCCAGGAGCTCTGGAGCAGCAGCAGAAAACAACATTTCTGTTTGGAAGTTCGGGGGAAAAATAGCTGGAAAATCCCAGTGGGAATGGTCAAAGGCAGAAGTCTCCCAAGTTTTGCCCATGCTGAACCCCCAGAGTGTGTAAACTCAATTAGTGACCCTTTAATTTGCATTAATTTGATTTATTCCCGTTATTTGAGGAACTGTGCTGTTAATTTTGTTCTTTGTTTCGTTTCTCTCTGCAGATCCAGGTGATCAGTTTTGTCACAGAGCAGAACTGGGATTCCCTGGAAGTGTTTGATGGAGGAGACAACACAGCCACCATGCTGGGCAGCTTCTCTGGTACGTGGCCCTCGAGCCCATCAGTTCCTGCCTCATTTCATTCACTTCACAGAATTAAACTTAAAAAAAGCATCAAAAGCCAGGAATAGATTTCAGGGGAATCGTGTGCTCTGTTGGGTTGGGAATTTCAACTCCGTCTGCCTGTGGGAAGGGTTGAGAGGGAGCCTAAAACACCTAAAACCGGGGGGGGTTTTGTTCCTGGAAATGGGAATTCCCTCAGCTCTGCTGCAATGTGAGGCCACCACCACACCTGGCAGGGTGGCCTGACCTTGATGTCCCCCAGAATGGGTGAAGGGCTGCAAAACAAACTCTTATTTTTCCTTGGAATTTTTGTATTTCCTTTGCAATCCTTATACGTTAACAGAGGATTAACCCTTAAAAATAATAACCTGTTGCATATTCATACACCTCATCCATGATGCATAAATTCCATTCAAGCACAGGATTCTGTCTGATCAGTGTCAGCTTCTTCCTCTGAATCCTAACGGCATCTTTGAGCCTGAGCAAGGCAGGAAGAAGTTCATTTCTTCTGATAATGGAGCAATAAATTCTCTTTCTCTGAAAGATTCAGGTGTCCTGTGGCTGCTATCTGGTGCAAAGCCCTTTCTTTAAAAAATATCCCACATACACAGTTTCTATTTTAACATTTTGTTATGACCTAAAACTATATTTAACACACTACTTAAGAGAATTAATACAGCATCACCTTCTAACACAACCCATATAACATTGATTTGAATATTTGCCAGAAGCCAGTGATCAAATGCATTTTTCACACTCTCCGCTGCCTTGTGCACCTCTTGTTTTGCCAGGAACCACAGTGCCTGCACTGCTCAACAGCACTTCAAACCAGCTCTATCTGCATTTCTATTCCGACATCAGCGTCTCTGCTGCCGGCTTTCACCTGGAATACAAAAGTAAGAGCAGTTCCAGCCTTGATCCCGCAGCTCCTGCCTGATGGGGAGGTGCCTGTGGGGCTGGGAAGTGGGGGAAGTGTGACCATGGTCACAAGGTTTTCAGGATGAAGAAGAGATGAGAATGTTGACTCCATGATCAGAAGGCTTGATTTATTATTTTATGATATATATATTACATTATAACTATACTAAAAGGAAATAGAAAAGGGTTCTTCAGAAGACTAAGCTAAGAATAGAATAGAATGAATAACAAAGATCTATCTCAGGCAGAGAACGAGAGCCAGCCCTGCTATGAGTGGTCACTAAACCCAAACATCCACACCAGACCAAGCAGGGATCCACCTGTTACATTCCACAGCAGCAGATAACCATTGGTTACTTTTTGTTTCTGAGGGCTTCAGCTCCTCAGAAGGGAGAAAAATCCCAAGAAAGGATTTTAGTGAAAAGATGTCTGTGACAGGGGAAAGAGCTGCTGTGGCTCCCTGCTCTCAAGGAGGGAGTGGATAAATGGAGAAAAGCCAGAGCAGAGGGGTGGGATGAGCCTGGTGGCAGCTTTCTGTGGCTGTGTGGTGGCACAAAGGGGTAAAAATCCCTGGGTGCAAGGCTGGGATCTGGGCTTGGGAAGTGCTGCTTGCCAGGGACTTCCAGCTCTTGGAACCAGCAGGCCTGGATATGTCCTCATCCCAAAAATCCTGGCTGGAAGGGTCCTCAGAGGTCATCCCCTTGAGGAAAGCGGGGTCAGAACGAGAGATAAAACTCGTTTGAACATTTTGATGGAGCCTGAGCTTGGAAAAACTGCAGGGATGGGGCTGCACAAACAGCCTGGGCAGGCTCTGCTCACAGCTGAGGGCTGAACTCCATGTTATCAGTGTTATCAGTGGTATCAATCTCTGTTATCAGTCTTATCAGGGTGGGTTTTTTGCAGTAGTTTTTAGTGGGTGCTGGGGATGTTCCCCTCCCTCACCTGCTGGATGTGCTCCTGTCCCCACAGCCCCAGTGCCCTGAGCTGCCCTGGGCACATTCCTGGATCCAGGAATTTCTGTGCTGTGTGCTCAGAGCCCTGCACAGGAGCATTCCCAAGGTGGTTGATCCATCCTCCTTGTCCAAGGGCACCTTGGCACAACCTCTGGAAGCTCTGAGGTGGTTGTGGGCACCCACTCTTTTCAAAGCACCTTAAAAACATCTCTAAGGTCCCTTCCAACCCACATTCTGTGGTGGTGTGGAGCACTTGAGTGGGTTCCTGGTTAGGGATGATCCCAACAGCCCCTGGAATGGCAGCACTTTGCTCCCAGCAGGGCTCATGCCAGGTTTTTTTGGGGAATACAGACCCCAGCACGTGGCTAAATGTGATCCTAGCCAGAGAATGTGTTTTCAAAAAGAAATCCCCAGTGGTGGGAGAACAAACCTGAGTGAGGCAGGGAAGAGAGTCCTTTGGGAAATCACTGTCAGGTTTGGATGGGGATGACAAAAACTCATTTTCCCCTGGGTCTGTGTTTGATTCCTGATGTCTGATCAGGAGAGGTGCAGCAGCCCAGCTGCAGGGGGAGGGATGGGAGGGCCTGGGATCTGTTACTGTCCGTGTTTGGATAACTCTGGCAGAGAATCCTGGAATATCCTGAGCTGGGAGGATCCACCAGCATCATCCAGCCCAGCCCTGGCCCTGCACAGGCACCCCAACAATCCCACCCTGTCCAAACACTCCTGCAGCTCTTGGGATTGTTCCCCTTCCCTGGGCAGCCTGGGGAGAAGAACCTTTCCCTAAATCCAACCCAAACATTTTTGGGGTTATCCTGCAGAGCCAGGAGTGGGGTTGGATGATCCTTGCAGGTCCCAGCTCAGGATATTCCATGATTTTCCCAGCTCTGCTGCTGGTGAGAGTCACTTGGGGCACTTCAGGGACACTTCAGGTGAGGGTGAGCCTGGACTGGTGGGAGTTGTCCCTGGAGGTGTCCCTGAAGTGTCCAGGGGCAGCTTGGACCAGCCTGGGCTGGTTTGGAGGTGCCCCTGAAGTGTCCAAGGAGGTGTCCCTAAAGTGTCCAAGGCCAGCTTGGAGCACCCAGGGCTGGTGGGAATTGTCCCTGAAATGTCCAAGGGCAGCCTGGGCTGGTGGGAAGTGTCCTTGAAGTGTCCAAAGGCAGCTTGGAGCAGCCTGGGCTGGTGGGAATGGTCCTGAGGTGTCCCCAGGGCTGCTGGGAGATGTCCCTGGAGTGTCCAAGGGAGCTTGGAGCAAGCCTGGAGTGATGGAATTGTCCCTGAAGTGTCCAGAGCTCATGGGAGGTGTCCCCTGGAGTGTCCAAGGGCCAGCTTGGACCAGCGTGGGCTGGTTTGGAGGTGTCCCCTGAAGTGTCCAAGGGGAGCTTGGAGCAGCCTGGAGTGGTGGGAATTGTCCCTGAAGTGTCCAAGAGCTCGTGGAGGTGTCCCTGAAGTGTCCAAGGAGGTGTCCCTAAGTGTCCAAGGCCAGCTTGGAGCACCCAGGGCTGGTGGGAATTGTCCCTGAGTTGTCCAAGGCCAGCTTGGACCAGTCTGGACTGGTTTGGAGGTGTCCCTGATGTGTCCAAGGGGAGCTTGGTGCAGCCTGGAGTGGTGGGAATTGTCCCTGAGGATGTCCAAGGGCACCTTGGAGCAGCCTGGGCTGGTGGGAGATGTCCTAAAATGTCCAAGGGCAGCTTTTGGAGCAGCCTGGCTGGTTTGGAGGTGTCCCTGCCCAGGCAGGGGGCAGTTGGATGATTTAGGAGCCTTCCCACCCAAACCAGTGTGAGATTCCCTGCATGACACAGCTTTTAGCAGCCCTAAAAGCTTCCAGGATTTGCTGTCTTTACTCACTGAAACCTTGTGCTATTATTGAATCCAGCAGGATTACAGCTACCACAGGATTGGAGAGAAAAAATGTGCCCAGCCTGTGCTCTGGGAGCTGCAGGAATCCTCTTGCTGTGCCTCTGTTTCTTCGCCACCTCTATTCCAATCAATAACTCCTTTGAGCACCCTCCTGCAAAAATCATGGCCAGGTTTTTCATGAGCCTGGGGATTATCAGCCCTGTCTGTTTCCTTGGCTGAGGAAATTAATAGGTGTTGATTTTCAGGGCAGCTGGAAATAATGTGATTTCTGCTCTGTTTGTACAATTGGAATCTCCCAGCCCTGAGCCCTGGGTTTGTTTGGGTTTTTTTTGGGTTTTTTGGGGTTTTTTTCTGTGTTCCTTCTGGGAGGAAGTTGGGAGAGATGAGCTCAAACAGGGGAGGAAAACTCAGGTTTTTTGGTACCTGAGGTGGTACTCAGGCTGAGCTCTTACCTCTGCATGCTCCAAAGCCAGGAACAATTTGGGACTGAGTGAAAGGCACTGATGTGAAGGAGAAGTTATTTAAAGCATTTTCCCCTCCTGCCTCTCTGAAGGTCAAGCAGCACATCCAGGAGCTGGGAGGGAAGCGTGACTGGGCTTTGGAGGAGGACTCAGCCTCTCCTCACTCCTTTCATCTTTTATTTTCCCCCTGCCTGGGGCTCTGTGGGGCTGGAGCAGAGCAGGAGCCCTTGCAGGGATGCAGGAGGTTATCATGGAGAGAGGAGCTGCAGGATTCATTTTATCTCCCTGGGCTGTGCAGAGGGGAGAGGGAGACCTGGGAAGGAGAGGGGAGATGAATGGGGAGGAGAGATTTGGAAATGTGGAAAGGAGAGGAGAAAATGTGGTTAGAGAGAGGGGTGATGTGGGAAAGGGGAAGAAAAGAAGAAGGGAAGGGAAGGGAAAGGGAAAGGGAAAGGGAAAGGGAAAGGGAAAGGGAAAGGGAAAGGGAAAGGGAAAGGGAAAGGGAAAGGGAAAGGAAAGGGGAAAGGGAAAGGAAAGGGAAAGGGAAAGGGAAAGGGAAAGGGGAAAGGGAAAGGGAAGGGAAGGAAAGGAAAGGAAAGGAAAGGAAAGGAAAGGAAAGAAAGGAAGGAAAGGAAAGGAAAGGAAAGAAGGAAAGGAAAGGAAAGAAAGGAAAGGACAGGAAAGGAAAGGAAAGGAAAGGAAAGGAAAGGAAAGGAAAGGAAAGGAAAGGAAAGGAAAGGAAAAGGAAAGGAAAGGAAAGGGAAGGAAGAAAGGAAAGGAAAGGAAAGGAAAGGAAAGGAAAGGAAAGGAAAAGGGGCCAATCACCCCCCCCCACAAGATGTCACAGGCTGTTAGCTGGGTTTGCAGCAGGATATTCCCAGCTGTAAATGTGGGGATGGAAATGGGCTGTCCCTGGAGAATCCATAATAAACAGAATTCCCCACCCAGAATCTGCGGCGGCGGTTGGCAAACGGGAGCGGGGTGAAGCACACAGCGTGTTCCCATCCCTCCAGCCCCCAGCACAGCCCTCATCCCCTCTCCCTGAGCTCCCATCTCCCTTTCCCCCGCAGCCGTGGGTCTCTCCAGCTGCCGGAGCCGGCGGTTCCCGGGAATGGGCTGAAGATCGGCGAGCGCTACCTGGTGAACGACGTGGTGTCCTTCCAGTGCGAGCCCGGCTACGCCCTGCAGGTACAGCCACAGCTCCCTGTTCTGCAGACCCTGCACTGCCTCAGGGTTGGGACTCTGAACTCCATAGGAAGTGTTTTTAGCAAGTTCTCCTCACAGCTCAGTCCCACAAACAATCCTTTTCCTCTCCTCAGTTCCACAAACAATCCTTTTCCTCTCCTCAGTCCCACAGAACAATCCTGTTCCTCTCCTCAAGCACACAGAACAATCCTTTTCCTCTCCTCAAGCACACAGAACAATCCTTTTCCTTTCCTCAGTCCCACAGAGCAATCCTTTTCCTCTCCTCAACCACACAGAACAATCCTTTTCCTCTCCTCAAGCACACAGAACAATCCTTTTCCTCTCCTCAAGCACACAGAACAATCCTGTTCCTCTCCTCAAGCACACAGAACAATCCTTTTCCTCTCCTCAAGCACACAGAACAATCCTTTCCCTCTCCTCAAGCACACAGAACAATCCTTTCCCTCTCCTCAGTCCCACAAACAATCCTTTTCCTCTCCTCAAGCACACAGAACAATCCTTTTCCTTTCCTCAAGCACACAGAACAATCCTTTTCCTTTCCTCAGTCCCACAAACAATCCTTTTCCTTTCCTCATTCCCACAGAACAATCCTTTTCCTCTCCTCAAGCACACAGAACAATCCTGTTCCTCTCCTCAAGCACACAGAACAATCCTTTTTCTCTCCTCAAGCACACAGAACAATCCTGTTCCTCTCCTCAAGCACACAGAACAATCCTTTCCCTCTCCTCAGTCCCACAAACAATCCTTTTCCTTTCCTCAGACCCACAGAACAATCCTTTTCCTCTCCTCAAGCACACAGAACAATCCTTTTCCTTTCCTCAGTCCCACAGAACAGCCCTTTTCCTCTCCTCATTCCCACAAACAATCCTTTCCCTCTCCTCATTCCCACAGAACAATCCTTTTCCTCTCCTCAGTCCCACAGAACAATTCTTTCCCATCCCCAGAACCAAGGACGCCGCTGCAGCTTCAGCCCCAAAAGGTGCAAACAGCAGGGAATGGAGGGGAGCAAACTGGGAGGGTGGGACTGCATCACCTGCAGCTGGAATTGGACAGTTAACCCCATATGGAAATGGACAGAACTTACAAAAGTGTGAAAACTCCTGACTCAGGGTCCATCTTGGGTCCATCTCGGGTGTAGCCACAGCCTTGTGCTGCCCAAGGTGTCTTCTGTAAAGACCTTTTAATAAATCCCTACTTTATTCCTTTAGCTCTGTCCAGCCTCTGTTCCAGGTCTTTAGGCATCACCAGAAGGATTCCTGCTTTTCTGGGTTCTCTGTGTTCTTTACAATTGGAATCTCCCAGCCCTGAGCCCTGGGTTTTTTTCTGTGTTCCTTCTGGGAGAGATGAGCTAAAACAGGGGAGGAAAACAGAGCTATTTGTAGCTCTGTTGTTGTATTTGTGGCCAATCCCAGAACTTTTCCCTGCCTTTTCCCGAGGCAGAAAGACAAAAGACATTGCAGAGCTCCAAGCTGGGGGTGCCAGGTTCCTGTTCTTCCTTGGTTCTTCCAAGGTTGAGACCAGCTCTTGGAGACACATCTTCATCAACAAAGTTTGGTCCCTGTCTGAGGGAGAGGATTCAGAGATGGTTGAATTACCTCACTATTTATGTCTGTAATTGATGATTTTTGTCGATTATGCTAATTTGCTAATTTTGTAGAACTGTATTCACCCCCCCTTAGAGGAGTGAGCATTTTATGGACATTTTTCCATATCTTCCCTTGGACTCCTCCAATAAAGACCAGCCTTTAGATGACCTCCTGCACTAATACCATCTCCAAAGATAATCCCCAAGTGTGAAAGATAATCTCCAAATCAAGTTGTTTTATTCCTACATTCTTCAAGGCATCGCTTTTTCTGATACCCCAGGTGCAACAGGCATCTCCCTCTGGATCAGATCCATCTTGCAAGGAATTTTTTCCTGCCAGGAAAAGGGAGGGGCTCTCCCCCTTGTTTTCCATCCACCTCCCAAACCCCTGTTTTGTTTTCCATCCCTTCAGGGCCACTCTCACATCTCCTGCATGCCGGGCACGGTGCGCCGCTGGAATTACCCTCCACCCCTCTGCATTGGTAAGGAATCAATTTCTTTCTACCTGGCTGATATTTATAACACTTCCCTAAAAAAAAAATAAAAAGAAGAAGAAACAAACAAAAAAACAAGGCTAAAGAGCTGATGTAGAGAAATTCAGGTTGGTTCTGCAAGTGTGAGAGAGTGTGGGGAAACATTGGGTTGCCAGGGAAATTGTGCCCGAGAAGTCCCCGTGGGCTGCCTGGAGTGCTTTGTTTTGGACGTTACAGATGTGGCTGTAGCACAAAATGTGAAACACAGAATTATCCCCAGTTTGGAAGGGAAAACCTCCAATTTCTTTGTGCTGGAAGCAGGTTGATTTTATGGCTTGAGGGTTTTTTTTTTTTCCATCTGAAGCGTGGTTTATTTTTGTGGATTGTGTCTGATACCACCAAAGCTGCTCCTTTCACTGGGGCCTGGTCTCTCCCAGGATCCCAACTTGCTGTGGCCACTCTGCTGTCCACAGGTCACTTGTCCAAGTCACTGTTTACCCTCAGATCTGTTCAGATGCTTGGGCCTGGAAAGGACCTGGACATTCCATTTTCCCTGCGGAAGAGGCCTGGAGGTGAAGGGAACTTGCAGGAGGTTTTTAAAATTACTTTCAGTCATTTGCTTTTAGCAAATGTAGATGTTTAATATTCATATTGCACATTTTGCAGCTCCGAGAGAGACATTTATGCATTTAATAGCTTTAGTTAACAGTTATTTTGGGCTCCTGCTGTTCCAGCTTACATCATTTGGCTTTAAAGTAATTATAAGAGCCAACAGTTCTTTTATCTAATGATCTGCAGGCCAGGAATAAATGGAGAGATATTTCCAGGAGAATGACTGAGCTAAAGGCCCTTTTCCCTGGGGAGCTGCTCTGAATGGAAGCAGAAGTCCTTGGGCTCAGCTGGGAGATCCCAGCATGGAGGAGGATCCCACAAGTTTGGTTCTTTGAATCAGCACCAGCCTCCCAACCCAGCAGGATTTTGGCTGTGCCTGTCTTTTCCCCTCCCTGGGAAAGGCCAGGCAGCTGCAGAGAGGCAGAAACACATCTGGAGCCACTGCTGGAGGAGTGACTGTCCCCTTGGTGGCTGTGACAGTCCCGGGGCTCTGCCCTGCGTCCACCAGAGCTCCTGCTCCAAGCACAGTTTGATTTTCTCCTGGTCTGCTTCCTCCAGCTGCTGGGCTTCTAAATAATTCAGCAGCAGTTCTATTAAAGAGCCATTAGGAGGGAAAAGAAAAGAGAAATCTTCTGGGAGAAACCTCGTTAGGAGCAGGTCTGGGGTAATGAGATATTGGACGAAGAGCCTGTGCCTGGCTGTCACAGCGAGTTAGAGAACACCTGGCTGGATTCAGCTGGGTGCTGCTGCTGGGACCAGGTGGAGGTCATCCAGATAAGCACAGGAAGGTGCTGTCAGCGCTTAAATTTCATGTGATGCCTTTTGTAAACATATTTTTGGGCTGTCGTGGCTGGCAGTCGGCTGCAGGCAGTGAGCAAACACTCTGTGCTGGATTTATCAGTGACAGACTGCCCAGAGATTGGCAGGGGGAAAGAAGAGGCTGTAGCTGGGGTCAAAACAGCATCACTCAGCTTCTTCACAGTCGTTTTTTGAGCTGGTGAAGGTGTCAGGCAAGTGCTGGTGCCTGGTTTGATGCAATGTCTGTGGGCAGAGCAGGTGTCCATCCCCTCTGTCACTGCTCACATCTGGCTCTCCCTCTGTGGTGGCCCAAACTGGATCCCTGGGCTCAGTCTTCATCTCCAAAGGGCAGGAGAAAGGCACATCCCATTCCTGATGTGGCCCTGCAGTGCCTGGAAACTTGGTGCTGGTTCCTTTTTCTCAGCTGAGTCTTTAATTCCTTCATTTCCCATGGCCCTCACCCAGACAGACCCTTCAAGGATCCTGTGACTGGATCCTGACCATGAACCCTGTTGTTTTCCTAGCCCAGTGTGGAGGAGCAGCAGAAGAGATGGAAGGAGTGCTCCTGAGCCCAGGATTCCCAGGAAATTACCCCAGCAACCTGGACTGCACGTGGAGGATCCTGCTGCCAGTGGGGTTTGGTGAGAGAGATGGATTTGGGTTGGAGCTATCACAGAAGAGAGGCTGAAAAATCAGAGAATCCCTGACTGGTTTGGGATGAGAAGAACCTCAAGATCATCTCATTCCACCCCCTGCCAGGAGAACTATCCCAAAGTGCTTCAAGCCCCATCCAGCCTGGTCTGGGACACTGCCAGGGATCCAGGGGCAGCCACAGCTTCTCTGGGCACCTGAGCCAGGACCTCCCCACCCTGCCAGGGAGGAATTCTTGCCTAAGCTCCACTCCAAAGCTCCTCTGAGCCAGTTTGAAGGCACTCTGTGTCCCCAGGGCAGTTAAAGTCCTGCTGCGTGCCCAGGGTGTCCTGGGCTCTGTGGGTGGGCAGTGCTGGGGTTGGAGCTGAGGTTGGAGCTGAGGTTGGAGCTGATGGGGTTGGGATTGGAGGTGGGGTTGGTACTGGGATTGGAATGAGGATTGGAGGTGGGGTTGGAGCTGGGTTTAAAGCTGGGGCTGGGGCCGGGGTTTGGTGCTGATGTTGGGGTTGGTGTTGATGTTGAAGCTGCTGTTGGAGGTGGAGTTGGTGCTCTTGTTGAGGCTGGAGCTGGGGTTAGTGATGGTGTTGATGCTGGTGTTGGAGCTGGGTTTAGTATTGGGGTTGGAGCTGGGGTTGGAGCTGGGGTTGGAGTTGGCTTTGGTATTGGAGCGAAGGTTGGTGCTGATCTTGGGGTTGGTGCTGCTGTTGGAGCTGGGGTTAGTGCTGATGTTGGTGCTGGGGTTGGTGTTGGGTTTAGTATTCGGATTGAAGCCAGGGTTGATGCTGATGTTGGGGTTGTGCTGGTATTGGAGCTGGAGTTGGTGCTGATGTTGGAGCTGGTGTTGGAGCTGGATTTAGTGTTGGGATTGGAGTCAGGGTTGATGCTGATTGTTGGGGTTGGTACTGGTGTTGGAGCTGGGGTTGGAGCTGGTTTTGGTATTGGGATTGGTGCTGATTTTGGGGTTGGTGCTGGTGTTGGAGCTGGGGTTAGTGCTGATGTTGGTGCTGGGGTTGGAGCTGGGTTTGGTATTGGGATTGGAGCCGGGGTTGGTGCTGATGTTGGGGTTGGAGCTGGTGTTGGAGCTGGGTTTGGTTTTGGGATTGGAGCTGGGGTTGCTACTGGTATTGGAGGTGGGGTCAGTGCTGATGTTGGCGCTGCTGTTGGAGCTGGGTTTGGTATTGAGATTGGAGTCAGGGTTGGTGCTGATCATGGGGTTGGTTCTGCTATTGGAGCTGGGGTTAGGGCTGATGTTGGCACTGCTGTTGGAGCAAAATCTCAGCTGCAGTTTTTAGAGCCCAACTCCTCCTTCCCCCTCTCCAGGTGCGCACATCCAGTTCCTGAACTTCTCCACGGAGCCCAACCACGACTTTGTGGAGATCCGGAACGGGCCCTACGACACCAGCAGCGTCATCGGGCGCTTCAGCGGCGCCGAGCTGCCCGGCTCCCTGCTCTCCACCTCCCACGAGACCACCGTCTACTTCCACAGCGACCACTCCCAGAACAAACCCGGCTTCAAGCTGGAGTACCAAGGTCAGCAGGGACGCTTCTGCCCCAGGGTGGCGGTTGCTGAGTCAACTCAGTGGTTGCTGAGTTAATTCCATGGTTGTTGAGTTAACTCCGTGGGTTTTGAGTTAAGTCTGTGTTTTTTGACAACAAGCACTCAACCCCGTGGTTGTTGAGTCAATTCCATGGTTGTTGAATTAACTCGGTGGTAGTTAACTCCATGGTTGTTGAGTTAACTCCATGGTTGTTGATTTAACTCCATGGTTGTTGAGTTAACTCCGCAGGTTTTGAGTTAAGTCTGTGTTTTTTGACAACAAGCACTCAACCCTGTGGTTGTTGAGTTAACTCCATGGTTGTTGAGGTAATTCCGTGGTTGTTGAGTTAACTCCATGGTTGTTGAGGTAATTCTGTGGTTGTTGAGTTAGTTCCATGGTTGTTGAGTTAATTCTCTTAATTCTGTGGTTGTTGAGTCAGTTCCGTGGTTGTTGAGTTAACTCTGTGGTCATCTAGTTAATTCCATGGCCGTTGAGTTAACTCCATGGTTGTTGAGTTAACTCTGTGGTTGTTGAGTCAACTCCGTGGTTGTTTAGTCAATTCCATGGTTCTTGAATTAACTCCGTGGTTTTTTAATCAATTCCATGGTTCTTGAGTTAAGAACCATTAACTCTGTGGTTATTGAGTTAATTCTGTTGACTCCAAACCTCCCTGGGCACCCCCTTCCAACCCTTTCCATGGCAAAGCTCCTCCTGAACTCCTTCCTGCCCCTCCCCTGGCACAGCTTGAGGTTGTTTCTCCTTGCCCTGTCCCTTTTTCCCTGGAAATGGAACACAAGCCATTCCCATTGTGTTTTCCCAGCCTACGAGCTGCAGGAGTGTCCCGACCCGGAGCCCTTTGCCAACGGGGTGGTGAGAGGAGCTGGCTACAACGTTGGCCAGTCCATCTCCTTCGAGTGCCTGCCTGGCTACCAGCTCATCGGGCACCCCGTGCTCACCTGCCAGCACGGCACCAACAGGAACTGGGACCACCCCCTGCCCAGGTGTGAAGGTATGGCCTGGGCTCACCTGGGCACGGCACTTCAGCTCCTTGGGATGGGCTGGGTTTGCTCTGGGGGCAAAGGTGTGGCTGGGAATGAGCTCTTGGAAGGAATTGTGGGCTCCATGAGGTGTTTTGGTGAATATTTGGGGTGTTTCTGGAGCTTCTCAGGGGGGTTTGTGTCTTGGGGTGTGGGTGAGGTAAATCTGAGTCTCACCTTCCTGCTGAAGCTGTTCTTCCTGTGTGGCACAGTCCAGGGGCATTGGGTAAAGAGAATTTGTGTCTCTCACTTCCCTGCTGGAGCTGTTCTTTCTGTGTGGCACAGTCCAGGGGCCTTGGAGTGATAATTCCTTGCTGCTTGGTTCCCTCAACAACATCCAGCTTCCATTGATCTAGCTCTGATAAATAAAAATAGTTGCTGGTAAAAGAGCCTGGCAGCTCTGAGGACGCTGTGTGTGTCCCTGTCTGCCTCCTTCTTGGGCATCTCCAAAATGATCCAGGTGGGAGATCCTCAGGAATCTTCCCAAGGTGGTTTCTTTTTTCTGAAAACTCTGCTCAGAGGACTCTGCAGGCTGAAGATTTACAATCCAGGCATCCAAACTCATCCAAATTCTTATTTCCAACCCCCCTCTTGGCTGTTTCAGCCTTTCACCCCTCGGGCTGCTGGCTGGAATTCTGTGGGATTTACTTCCAGAAGGGTTTCAGGTGAACCTTTAAGAAGTTCAGACCTGCTTATTGAAGATTTCCCAGCCCATTTCCCAGGAGCACTGACCTTTATCGCAGCACTGGCTCTGCAGGAGCTGTGCAAGGAGGGAGAGAGGTGATATTTGCCCTCCTGTAAGTCCTTGAACCCCAGAGAGCACAAAGCACAAAGAGATGAATCCTCAGCTGCTCTTTCAGTGCTGGCTCTGTGCTTGCAGCAGAGAGAAATTATTTCAGGCAAGTTAGGCCAAGATCTGGGTTTTTCTGCATGCAGAATTGTTACTTTTGTACCAAAAAAAAAAAAGAGATAAAAATGGGATATAAGGATGTTTAAGGGGATATTTCCTGACTGGGTTTGTGTTTCTCTCTGCTCCCCTGCAGTGCCTTGTGGGGGCAATGTCACAGCCCAGAATGGGACAGTTTACTCTCCTGGCTTCCCCAACCAGTACCCCAATTCCCAGGATTGCACCTGGCTCCTGACAGTGCCCGTGGGATATGGGATCCACCTGAACTTCACCCTGCTGCAGACAGAGCCCTACAATGACTTCATCACTGTCTGGTGGGTGCAGGGGGTCAGGAGTCACTCCAAGGACTCATTTTGGGAAATACTCCTGGCCTTGAAATGGCAGCAACTGGGAATGGGACCCCTGGGAGCTCCCTGGTGTTTTGGAGAAGAGAAATTAAAAAAAATCTTCGGCTTTCTTTTAATATGAATAAATAAAAATATTATTTATAGTGGATAATCTCCGTTATTTATTAATAATGGAGATTATCAACTTCAGGCAGCCAGGGGAGCTCTGATTAAAGAGTTTGTGACCAAATTTTGAGCTTGTAGCACTCAAAGCCTGACCTTCAGAATATCCCCTGGTATTCTGGAGGGGATATTCAGAATCCATGTTTTGCTGGGCAAACAGGGAGTGGAATTCCTTTGGGAAACAGGTCCTAATTCCTCCGTTTTTGAGGTCAAAAGTGAAATTTGCGTTTCTGATTGTCAGCTGGGAGCAAGGAGAAGTTGTAGGGGTTAAATTGGAGCAGAGGGTCAGAAATGGGGATGTGGGAAAGGGAGGATAAAGGAAAGGGGGAGGTTGGATTCCTAGGCTTAAATCCTTGGGAAAATCAATTTTTCCATGTGTTCCTGCCATCAGGGATGGGCCCCAGCAAACAGCCCCCCAGCTGGGGGTGTTCACAGGCAACTCAGCCAAGAAATCTGCCCAGAGCTCCTCCAACCAGGTCCTGCTGAAATTCCACAGCGACGGCGCCAACGGAGGCATCTTCGCCATCTACTTCTATGGTATGAGCTGCTGCTTCCCTGGGGGGGAAATGTTGGGAATATTGGGGAATAGTTCTGGGAAAAATGCAAAAAAAAATGCTTATGGAAAAAGCAGAATTTCCTGGTGGAGAGGGAGGAATTTCCTTGTGGGAAAAGAGGAATTTCCTGGTAGGGAGAGAGGAATTTCCTTGTGGAAAATGAGGATTTTCCTGGTGGAGAGGGAGGAATTTCCTTATGGAAAAAGCAGAATTTCCTGGTGGAGAGAGAGGATTTTCCTGGTGGAAAGGCAGGAATTTCCTGGTGGGGAGGGAGGAATTTTCCTGCTTCCATCATTGCTGCTCCTCCCTTGCTTTCCAGCTTTCCAGCTTTTCCGCTGCCAGCCTCCCACCATGGTTCCCAACGCCGAGATCATCACAGAGAACGAGGAGTTCAACATTGGTAAAGCCTTCCCTCATCCTCCTCATCCTCATTCCCACCTCTCCACCTCCTGGGAATGCATTTTTCCCCCCAAATCCTGCCTTCCACGGGGTTTTTCCCTGGGAGCTCAACATCAAATGCAGCATCCAAGCATTCCTATTGTTCCCAACCTTTTCCTCCCTGGAAAAAAAATGGATTTTTGGTGTTGCACATGAAGCTTTGGAGCCTTTTTTTTCTGCTTTTTGGGGATCTTTCAGGAGGGTTTTTTGTGATTTTTTTTCTTTTTTTTTTTTTTTTTTTGTCATCCACATTTTGAAGTGGCTGCAGCCAGGATTTTTCTTGGAGCAGCTTCTCATCCTGGCTGCCCTCTTTGAGGGGAGTCTGCACCTGGAATAATTCCCAAATCTAGTGCGGTGACAGGAGTTTATCCCAGGGTGACTCCAGCATGGCTTTCCTGGCCTTTTATTTCTGATTTACACCTTTTATTCCTGCATTTAACCATTTTTTCTGCACCCGCTCCTTTTATTTCTGTATTTACCCCTTGTATTCCAATAGTTCCCCCTTTATTCTGCATTTCCCACTTTCATCTCTGCATTCCCCCTTTCTATTCCTGTATTTACCCCTTTTTTTCTGCACCTACCCCTTGTATTCCAATATTTACTCCTTTATCCCTGCATTCCCCCCTTTTATCCCTCTATTTCCCCTTTTATCTCTGAATTTCCCCCTTTTAATTCCTGTATTTACCCATTTTTTCTGCACCTACCCCTTTTATTTCTGCATTAACCCTTGTATCCTAATATTTCCTCCTTTTATCCCTCTATTTCCCCTTTTTATATCCGCATTTCCCTTTTTTGGTGCATTTCCCCCTCCCATCCCTGTTTTCCATCCCTTCCCAGGTGACATCGTCAGGTACCGGTGCCTCCCCGGCTTCACCCTGATTGGGAACGAGATCCTCACCTGCAAGCTGGGCACCCACCTGCAGTTTGAGGGACCCCCACCCACCTGTGAAGGTAAAACTTCCATAAATCCCACATTTCCCTGCTCAGGGAAGGAGCTGGGGGAGGTTTTTTGGTGCATTTTGCATCCTCGGGGTTCATTTTCCCGTTTCCAGGAGTGTGGGATTTTTGGGAGGAGGGAGTGAGACCCTCCCTGAGCAGGAACTGGAGTTCTCACGTCCCTGTTAACAATTCCATGGGATGAGCTGTTTCCAGATATTCCTGGAGAGGTTTTTGTGCCTCAGGAGAGTTCTGGTTGTGGTGCTGCTCGTTTTGGGAAGAGGTCAAGGCATTGGGAATGGTTTGTTGGCTTTGCTGCTTCTTGCTCCTTTCTTGAAGTGTGACAAAATTGTTGGAATTTGTGAGATTTTGGGAGGAGGGAGTGAGACCCTCCCTGAGCAGGAAATGGAGTTCTCATATCCCTGGTAACAATTCCATGGGATGAACTGTGGTTCCAGCTTTTGTTCTAACAAAGTTTCCAGATATTCCTGGAGAGGTTTTTGTGCCTCAGGAGAGTTCTGGTTGTGGTGCTGCTCGTTTTGGGAAGAGGTCAAGGCATTGGGAATGGTTTGTTGGCTTTGCTGCCTTTTGCTCCTTTCTTGGAGTGTGACAATTGTTGGGATTTGTGGGATTTTGGGATTCTTTGAGCCCCAGGGATCAAGGCATTGGGAATGGTTTGTTGGCTTTGCTGCTCCTTTCTTTGAGTGTGACAATTGTTGGGATTTGTGGGATTTTGGGAGGAGGGAGTGAGACCCTCCCTGAGCAGGAATTGGAGTTCTCACGTCCCAGTTTGGGATCCCATTTTGGGACTCTTTGAGCCCCAGGGATCAAGGCATGATGGTTTGTTGGCTTTGCTGCTTCTTGCTCCTTTCTTGGAGCGTGACAGTTGTTGGGATTTTGGGATCCTTTGAGCCCCAGGGATCAAAGCACTGGGAATGGTTCATTGGCTTTGCTGCTTTTGCTCCTTTCTTGGAGTGTGACAAAATTGTTGGGATTTGTGGGATTTGGGGATTCTTTGAGCCCCGGAGATCAGGGAATGCAGGGGCTGCGCTCTGCCTTGAGCTGGCTCATCAGGACAGACCTTGTGCTTCCATCCTTCCTCTGAAAAATGTTCCTTTCATCTTCATTCCCACTGAATGTCCATTTCCACCCCCAGTGCACTGCCCCATGAACCAGCTGCTGACGGATTCCACCGGGGTGATCCTGAGCCAGAGCTTCCTGGGGAGCTACCCCCACTTCCAGACCTGCTCCTGGGTGGTGAAGGTGGAGCCAGGCTACAACATCTCCCTCACCATCGAGTACTTCCTCAGCGAGAAGCAGTTTGATGAGTTTGAAATCTTCGATGGTGAGAGACTCCCCCCTCTGTCCTGCCTTCCATCCCAAACCCTCCTGGGGTTCCATAATCCCATGAGTGAAAGCAACTCACAGCAGAATCCAATGGAACAATCACCTGTGGGTAAACAATCTCCAAACACATTCCAAAGCAGCAAAACACAGGAGAAGCAAATCAGATAATCACTGTTTTCCTTTTTCTCTGAGGCTTCTCAGCTTCCCAGGAGAAAAATCCTGGGATTTTTCCAGAAAATGTGACTGCCACACTGTGACTTGTCCCTTTTCCCTGTTCCTGGCAGGTCCCTCAGGGCAGAGCCCCCTGCTGCTGTCCCTCAGTGGGAATTATTCAGCCCCTCTGACCGTCACCAGCAGCGGGAACAGCGTCTTCCTGCGCTGGTCCTCCGACCATGCCTACAACAGGAAAGGCTTCAAAATCCGCTACTCTGGTGAGTCCCAGCTGCCTCTGCCAGCAGCAGGAGCAGCTCCACAGCCAGGAGAATCCATGGGATTCCTGCAGAGATTCAGCTGATAGGGCAGGAGCTGCCAAGGCAGGGGAGGCACAAAGCCGGGCACGTTCCGAGCTGGGGAGGTTGGGAAAGGCAGGGTCTGTCCAGGAGAAACCTTGGAGCTTTGGCTCAGTCCCAACCACTGTGTAACAATCAGGACCAGGACTGTGGGGTCACAGTCAGGAGAAATTCCAGGGAGAAACCTTGGAGCTTTGGCTCATTTCCCAACCACTCTTCAGAATCAGATGCCTGGCGTGAAGAGTCATTGATGCCAGGGACTGGATATTGGGAAAGGTTTCTGGATGAGGCAGTGGCCAGGCACTGGAAAAGTCTGTCCAGGCTTTGCTCAGCAAATTAATTAAGGAATATTTAATTACCAGGGAATGAAGGAATATTTAATGACTCCTTATTTCTGGAGCTGGGTGAAGCTCAGACCAGAGCCCCACACTCCATTCCCGCTTCAACTCCGCGTTATCCATCGCCGATTTTTGTTTTGGGCTTTTTGGGGAAGCTCGGTGTAAATCCTGGGAGTGGGAAGGGAATGACTGGTTTTCTTTTCCCTGCCCTCCTTGCCAGCTCCCTATTGCAGCCTCCCACAGCCCCCAGCCCACGGGATGATCCTGAGCCACTCCGGGCTGCGCCCCGGCAGCTCCGTGCGCTTCGGCTGCGACGCTGGCTACCGCCTGGTGGGACACAGCACCTCCACCTGCACCCAGCACCCCCAGGGCCACTTCCACTGGAGGGAAGCCATCCCCCTGTGCCAAGGTGAGAGCAGGGATGGGTTGGGATTGAGTTCTGAGAGTCCCTGGAAAAGCAGGGGAAAAAAATATATGGTAATTGGGTGTTGAGAACGAGCTCAGCGTGCTGAGGGTGATCCTCGTCTCCAAGGCTTTGGGAGTAGATGGCAAAGAGGGAAGGGCATGACTGGGAGCTGGAAAAGAGCTGGATTTTCCAGGTGCTTTCTTTTCCCTGGGAGAGCCATTGGTGTTCAGCCTGGCACCCAGCACCCCCAGGGCCACTTCCACTGGAGGGAAACCATCCCCCTGTGCCAAGGTGAGAGCAGGGACGGGTTGGGATCCAGTTCTGAGAGTGCCTGGAAAAGCAGTGAAAAAAATCAACATTGGAATTGGGTAATTGGGTGTTGAGAACCAGCTCGGAGCGCTGAGGGTGATCCTTGTCTCCAAGGCTTTGGGAATAGATGGCAAAGAGGAAAGGGAATGATGGGAGCTGGAAAAGAGCAGCAGGGAAAAGGTTGGATTTTCCAGGTGCTTTCTTTTCCCTGGGAGAGCCATTGGTATTCAGCCTGGCAGCCTGTCTAGACACCAGGCCTTGGAGAGGGATTGGCCAGCCCCGAGCTCGCTGCAGTGACACTCCTGTCACCATCAGTGCTGCCAGGGATGGGCCTGATCCTGCCTCTGGAGCTGCTGACGCCTCTCAGAATTCCAGCACCTGCCAGCTGCTCTGGGATCCTGCTCCATACTGGGCCAGGAGTGGGATAAAAGCCGGGCCTGGGGAAAGATCCAGGGCTCTGCTGCTGCACAGGCAAAGTTTGGGCTCTCCAGCCCTCACTGGGCTCCATGTCACCAAAAAGTGATTTTTCCTGCTTTTCCAGCCCTGTTTTTGTGCACAGGGAGCACCAGGAAGGGGAATGTGTTGGAATGGCTCAGGAGAAGAGGAGGGAATGGTTTTGTCTGGAAGCACAGGCAGATATTGGGATCAGGGCTTAGGGCTGTGTCTCCTGGCAGGTTCTGCTCCTCTCCCAACCCCACAGAGCCTTCAGGAGCTTCCCAGGTCCTGGCTGCTCTTCCCTTGGCATCCCACCTTGTCCAGACAGGAGGGAAGTGGATCTCCCTTTTCCCTAGGAAAGTTCGGGATCCGGGATTGCGGTTTGGGATGAAACCAGCAGCTCCCTGATTTTTTTTATAATTTTTTTTTTGGGGGATGTGTTTTCTCTTCCCAGCTCTCTCCTGTGGCATTCCCAGAGCCCCAAGGAATGGGGTTGTCTTTGGGAAGGAGTACACGGTGGGCACCAAGGCCGTGTACCAGTGCAACCAAGGATTCCAGCTGCAGCCAGGGGCTGAGCCCAGCACCGAGTGCCTGCAGGAGGGAGTGTGGAGCAACGGGAACCAGCCCCCTCTGTGCCTGGGTGAGTGGGGATTGGGGCTGCCCAAAACACAGGCCAAACAAAATTTAAAAGCTCACTGCACCTACTGTGTGTGCCATTTTCTGTGTGCCAGCTCTGTGAGGGCAGGGAGGGTCTGGGAAGGGTTTCACAGGGCTGGTTTTGTGTTTGGGGTCAGCAAATGCCAACCTCCGGGGTTTCAGGATGGTGCTGGTGGGTAATCATGGATAACCAAGGAGAGGGTGCCCTTTGGGCAAAATGTGGGAGGAAATGGCTCTGTGTGCCGTTTCCCGCGTGCCGTTTCCCGCGTGCCGTTTCCCGCGTGCCGTTTTCCGCGCGCCGTTTCCTGTGTGCCATTTTCCCGTATGCCATTTTCTGTGTGCCGTTTCCTGCGTGCCATTTCTCCGCCTGCCATTTCCTGTGTGCCACTTCCTGTGTGATATTTCCAGCGTGCCACTTCCTGCGTGCCATTTTCCTGTGTGCCACTTCCCGTGTGCCGTTTTCCGTGTGCCTTTTCCTGTGTGCCATTTCCTGTGTGCCACTTTCTGTGTGATATTTCCCGCGTGTCGTTTCCCGCGTGCCACTTCCTGTGTGCCATTTTCCCGTATGCCGTTTCCTGTGTGCCATTTCCTGTGTGCCGTTTTCTGCCTGCCATTTCCTGTGTGCCATTTGCTGTGTGCCATTTCCAGCGTGCCACTTCCTGCATCCCATTTTCCTGTGTGCCACTTCCTGCCTGCCACTTCCTGCCTGCCATTTTCCTGTGTGCCACTTCCTGTGTGCCATTTTCCCGTATGCTGTTTTCTGTGTGCCGTTTTTTTGTGTGCTGTTTCCTGTGTGCCGTTTTCTGCGTGCCATTTTCCGCCTGCCATTTCCTGTGTGCCACTTCCTGTGTGATATTTCCAGTGTGCCACTTCCTGCATCCCATTTTCCTGCGTGCCGTTTCCTGTGTGCCACTTCCCGTGTGCCGTTTCCCGTGTGCCATTTTCCCGTATGCCGTTTCCTGCGTGCCACTTCCTGTGTGTCGTTTCCCGCGTGTTGTTTCCCGCATGCCGTTTCCCATGTGCCACTTCCTGCCTGCCATTTTCCTGTGTGCTGTTTCCTGCGTGCCACTTCCCGCGTGCCACTTCCTGTCTGCCACTTCCTGTGTGCCATTTTCCCGTATGCTGTTTCCTGCGTGCTGTTTTCTGCGTGCCGTTTTCCGCGTGCCATTTCCTGTGTGCCACTTCCTGTGTGATATTTCCAGCGTGCCACTTCCTGCATCCCATTTTCCTGTGTGCCATTTCCTGCGTGCCACTTCCTGCGTGCCACTTCCTGCGTGCCGTTTCCTGTGTGCCGTTTTCTGCGTGCCATTTTCCGCCTGCCATTTCCTGTGTGCCACTTCCTGTGTGATATTTCCAGTGTGCCACTTTGTGCATCCCATTTTCCTGTGTGCCGTTTCCTGTGTGCCGTTTCCCGCATGCCGTTTCCCGTGTGCCACTTCCTGCCTGCCACTTCCTGCCTGCCATTTTCCTGTGTGCCACTTCCTGTGTGCCATTTTCTGTGTGCCACTTCCCGCATGCCGTTTCCCGCGTGCCGTTTCCCGCGTGCCACTTCCCTCTGTGCCGTTTTCCGCGTGCCATTTTCCGCCTGCCACTTCCTGTGTGCCATTTTCCCGTATGCCGTTTTCTGTGTGCAGTTTCCTGCGTGCCATTTTCCGCCTGCCATTTCCTGTGTGCCACTTCCTGTGTGATATTTCCAGCGTGCCACTTCCTGCATCCCATTTTCCTGTGTGCCGTTTCCTGCGTGCCACTTCCCGCGTGCCACTTCCCGCGTGCCGTTTCCTGTGTGCCGTTTCCCGTGTGCCGTTTCCCATGTGCCACTTCCTGCCTGCCACTTCCTGCCTGCCATTTTCCTGTGTGCTGTTTCCTGTGTGCATCTTCCTGTGTGCCATTTTCCGTGTGCCACTTCCTGCATGCCGTTTCCCACATGCCACTTCCTCTGTGCCGTTTTCCACGTGCCGTTTTCCGCGTGCCATTTTCCGTGTGCCACTTCCTGTGTGCCATTTCCTGTGTGCCACTTCCCGCATGCCGTTTCCTGTGTGCCACTTCCTGTGTGCCACTTCCCGCGTGCCGTTTCCCACGTGCCACTTCCTCTGTGCCGTTTTCCACGTGCCATTTTCCACGTGCCACTTCCTGCGTGCCATTTTCTGCGTGCCATTTTCCGCCTGCCACTTCCTGTGTGCCACTTCCTGTGTGCCATTTTCCCGTATGCCGTTTCCCGCGTGCCACTTCCTGTGTGCCATTTTCCTGCGTGCCGTTTTCTGTGTGCCGTTTTCTGTGTGCCACTTCCTGTTTGCCACTTCCTGTTTGCCATTTTCCGTGTGCCGTTTCCCGCGTGCCGTTTCCCACGTGCCACTTCCTCTGTGCCGTTTTCCGCGTGCCACTTCCTGTGTGCCACTTCCTGTGTGCCATTTTCCTGCGTGCCATTTTCCGCCTGCCACTTCCTGTGTGCCATTTTCCGCCTGCCACTTCCTGTGTGCCATTTTCCCGTATGCCGTTTCCTGCGTGCCGTTTCCTGCGTGCCGTTTCCTGCGTGCCGTTTTCCGGCTGCCATTTCCTGTGTGCCATTTCCTGTGTGATATTTCCAGCGTGCCACTTCCTGCATCCCATTTTCCTGTGTGCCATTTCCCGTGTGCCACTTCCTGCGTGCCACTTCCTGCCTGCCATTTTCCTGTGTGCCGTTTCCTGGGTGCCACTTCCTGTGTGCCACTTCCCACGTGCCGTTTCCCACGTGCCACTTCCTCTGTGCCGTTTCCCACGTGCCGTTTCCCGCGTGCCACTTCCTGTGTGCCATTTTCCTGCGTGCCGTTTCCTGCGTGCCATTTTCCGCCTGCCATTTCCTGTGTGCCACTTCCTGTGTGATATTTCCAGCATGCCACTTCCTGCATCCCATTTTCCTGTGTGCCGTTTCCTGTGTGCCACTTCCTGCGTGCCACTTCCTGTGTACCGTTTCCCGCGTGCCACTTCCTGCCTGCCATTTTCCTGTGTGCTGTTTCCTGTGTGCCACTTCCTGTGTGCCATTTTCCGTGTGCCACTTCCTGCGTGCTGTTTCCCACGTGCCACTTCCTCTGTGCCATTTTCCGCGTGCCTTTTCCTGCGTGCCGTTTTCTGCATGCCGTTTCCTGTGTGCCACTTCCGGCGTGCCGTTTCCCGCGTGCCATTTCCCGCGTGTCATTTCCCGCATGCCACTTCCTGTCTGCCACTTCCTGTGTGCCATTTTCCCGTATGCCATTTTCCACCTGCCATTTCCTGTGTGCCACTTCCTGTGTGATATTTCCAGCGTGCCACTTCCTGCATCCCATTTTCCTGTGTGATATTTCCAGCATGCCATTTCCTGTGTGCCATTTCCCGCGTGCCATTTCCCGCGTGCCATTTCCCATGTTCCAATTTCCCCCCGCAGCTGTGACGTGCCCCGACGTGGGCAGCATCGCGGTGGAGCACGGCCGCTGGCGCCTCACCTACGAGGTGCAGTACCACTACAACGCCCAGCTGATGCTCATCTGCGACCCCGGCTACTACTACACGGGCCAGAGGGTCATCCGCTGCCAGGCCAACGGCACCTGGAGCATCGGGCAGCCCGTGCCCACCTGCAAAAGTAAGAGCAGGGGCGCCCCAGGGTGGCACCGGGGGCTGGGGATGTGTTTGGGGTCAGCAAATGCCAACCTTGGGGGTTTCAGGGTGGTGCTGGTGGGCTATCGTACCTGTGGGTACAGGATGGGGTGGGTTGGTGCAGGTTTTGGGAGGAATTCCTCCCCTGGGAGGGCAGGAAGGGGCTGGGGTGGATTTCACAGGGCTGGGTTTGTGATTGGGCTTTGTAAATGCCAACCTCGGGGGTTTTAGGGTGGTGCTGGTGGGTGATCGTACTTTTGGGTACAGGATGGGATGGGATGGTGCAGATCTGGGGAGGAAATCTGTCCCTGGCAGGGCAGGAAGGGGTTGGGGTGGGTGGATTTCACAGAGCAGCGTCACCAGGAACTGATTTTGTTTTTTGGCTCAGCAAATGCCAACCCCGGGGGTTTCAGGGTGGTGCTGGTGGGTAATCCTGGGTAATCAAGGAGATGATGTCCTGTGGGTACAGGATTGGGATGGTTTGGTGCAGATTTTGGGAGGAAATCCATCCCTGGAAGGGCAGGAAGGGCCTGGGGTGGGTGGATTTCCCAGGGCAGCATCACCGGGGACTGGTTTTGTGTTTGGGGTCAGCAAATGCCAGTCTTGGGGGTTTCAGGATGGTGCTGGTGGGTAACCGTACCTTTGTGTACAGGAATTGGGCTGGGTTGGTGCAGATTTTGGGAGGAAATCCATCCCTGTGAGGGCAGGGAGGGGCTGGGATGGATTTCCCACAGGAGCTGTGGCTGCTCCATCCCTTCCAACCCACCCCACCCCTGGGAGTGTCCCAGGCCGTGTTGGAGCAAACTGGGATCGTGGAAGGTGTCCCTGCTGCGGGGTAGAACTTAAATTACTCCTGGCAGCAGCTGAGGCGGAGACAGCAGAGCTGCTGGAAGGGAGTTGGGATGCAGGGAGATGCCTGGAAGTGATTCCTGGTTTAATCCCAGCCCTTCCCTGGGATCTCAAGCCTTTCAGCTCAGCTGTTGCTGTGGGGTCCCAGCAGCTGCTCTGCCACAGCTGCTCTGAAGTCAGGGCTTTTAAGGAGGGAAAATAAAGAATTCTGCTGTCAAGCCTCAGCTCTCACACAAGCACCAGGTTTACAAGGGTAACAGTGTCACCTGCAAATCAAACCCAACGGGGCACACCAGCGGCTCTCAGTTGTTCTGACACCACTGCTGTGCTTTGCATCTCTCCCTTTGTCAGAGGTGGAGGGTTTTTCTCTCCAAGTGCAGACAGAGGCAGCAAAACCTCTCCTTCCCTGCTGCCTGCCTTTGTTTGTGGAGCTGTGACTGCTGGTGTGGGTGACAGATGTACTTTTCCCCCTGCCAGCTCTTCCTCTGGATCCGGGAGCAGGAGCCTGACCTCCTTTTGTTCTCTCAGCCTTATTGCCACCTAAATCCAAGTGACAGGATCTTGGCAGAGCCCCGAGGTCAGGAGCAGCCAGCGGGAGCTCTGGAGGGTTGGCAGAGCTTGAAGGCAGAGAAAATGAAGATAAAATCAAGAGTTCTGAGGGGGAGTGGCGTTTGCAGAGGCTCCTGCATCCCACAGACCCAGCTGGGATCTGCAGATCTTGGGATTTTGGCTTGTGGGGGAAAGCTGGGTGTCACTTTTAATTGGAAACTTTGTGCCTTTCCAAGGTCAGGCTGGACAGGGCTTGGAGCAACCTGATCTAGTGGGAGATGTCCCCACTCATGGCCTTTAAGGTCCCTTCCAACCCACCCCATTCCATGATTCTGCAGGGTTTCTGGGAATCAGGCTTAATGACAGAAAAATATTCCTGTGTGAGGAAGTTCTGGTGTGAAAAAATCCTTTGGTTCCTTCCCAGCCTGTCTTTAGTGCTTCCCCTGTGTCCTGAAGCATAAATATTAACAGCTCTTATTTTTGTCACCTCGTCTAAGATGGCTCTGGAATTACCACAATTCCTGGAATTATTTAATGAACTTCCCCACTCCAGCGACAACTCCTGGTGCCGTGCCTGGATGCATTCCTGCAAAACCCAGCCTGTTCTCTCACTTACCCTTTGGGATCTGTCCTAGTTATCTCCTGTGGGGACCTGCCCACCCCTCCCAACGGGAACAAGATCGGGACCCTCACCAGCTACGGGGCCACTGCCATCTTCTCCTGCAACACTGGCTACACCCTGGTGGGCTCCCGGGTCAGGGAGTGCATGGCCAACGGGCTCTGGAGCGGGGCTGAGGTCAGGTGTCTGGGTAGGTACCTTTGGGGAGCTCCTGGGGCACCCACACCTGTGGGAAAGGCTCCTTGGGAGGGAACAGGGGGTTTAGGGACTGGCATCCACCCTGCAGGGTTTGAAGGGGGTGTAAAAGAGAGGAAAAGTTGGATTCCTGCATCCTCAGGAGGTGTGAGGTGTTGGGAGAGATTTGGGGTGGGTTGTTTGGGACTGCAGCGTGTTGAGGTGACAGCCTGGAGGTGAAAGAGGATGGGTTTGGGTTGGATATTGGGGTGGATTCTTCCCTATAAACAGCTTGGTATGGATTGGCCAGAGAAGCTGAGGCTGCCCCATCCCTGGAGGTGTCCAAGGAGAGGTTGGGCAGGGCTTGGAGTGACCAGGGATGGTGGAAGGTGTCCCTGTGAACAACCCTTGCATTCCTTTCCAGCCATGCTGGAAGGTGTCTCTGTGGACAACCCTTACGTTACCTTCCAACCCAAACCAATCTGGGTATTGTGAACCCCATCCATGCCCAGAGAATCTGTGGCTGCCCCATCCCTGGAGGAGTCCAAGGAGGGGTTGGACAGAGTGACCTGGCATGGACAATCCTTACATTCCCTTCCAACCGAACCCAGTCTGGGCATTGTGAATGCATCTGTTGGCATTTGGGATCCAGGGTGGAATCCATGCCCAGAGAAGCTGTGGCTGCCCCATCCACATCTGGAAGTGTCCAAGGAGAGGTTGGGCAGGGCTTGGAATGACCAGGGTTGGTGGAAGTGTCCCTGTGGACAACCTTTGCATTCCCTTTCAACCCAAACCAATCTGGGCATCGTGAACCTCATCCATGCCCAGAGAATCTGTGGCTGCCCCATCCCTGGAGGTGTCCAAGGAGAGGCTGGGCAGGGCTTGGAGTGACCAGGGATGGTGGAAGTGTCCCTGTGGACAACCTTTATGTTCCCTTCCAACCATGGTGAAAGGTGTCCCGATGAACAACCCTTACGTTCCCTTCCAACCTAAACCAGTCTGGGCATTATGAACCCCATCCACGGCCAGAGAAGCTGGGGCTGCCCCATCCCTGGAGGTGTCCAAGGAGAGGTTGGGCATGGCATGGTGGAAGGTGTCCCTATGGACAACCCTTGCATTCCCTTCCAACCCATCCCAGTCTGGGTTTCTCCTCACCCCAATCCCGCAGAGATCTGGGCAATGCCCTCTGGGGACGCCTTTGCTGGGCTCTCCAGCTGATTGCTGCTGTTCTCCCCCCTCCAGCCGGGCACTGCGGCGTGCCCAGCCCCATTATCAACGGGGAGAACTACAACTACCGTGGCAGCGTGGTGTACCAGTGCCAGCCCGGCTTCCGCCTCATCGGCATGTCCGTGCGCATCTGCCAGCAGGACCACCGCTGGTCCGGGAAAACGCCTGTCTGTGTGCGTAAGTACTTGTCATTCCTTCACCCTGGGGGGACAATCCCAGCCTGGAAGGGGCTGGGGAAGGGGATGGGGAAAGGGCTGGGCAGAGCTCACACCCCTGAGGTGTGGGGTGGCCGTGCGCGCACGTTCGGGGCGTTTTTCTGTCAGGATAAATCACACTCCGTTTTCTTCATGCAGGAAGACTCCATTTTCTTCATGCAGGAAAAAAAAAAAAAACTATTCTTTGTTCACATAACTCCTTTGTATTTTTGTAGTTTTAGTCACACAGCTTGTGTGTGACTTGGTTAGTAGCTTCCTGGCCAATTACTCTGTTGGTTAGTCAAAGGCATTTTACTTGTCCGTCAAATCTTCTGTTCTTAAATTCTTGTGTGCATAAGTACTTGTCATTCCTTCACCCTGGGGGGAGAGGGAGAGAGGGAGGGAACAACAGAGTTTGGGATGCCTGGGGTTGTCACTCATGCACCTGCATCAGGGCAGGAGCAGGTGAGAGGCAGGATTGTAGAAAAGGCAAAGAAGGCTTTATTTAAAAGAACCGCGCGGTTTTATAGAGTGGAATGATAGATTCTATTCTGCTGGTTAAGTAACAGAAACATCTTCCTCACTCACTGTCTTTGAGAGAAGCAGAAAAATAAAGAAGAAAAACAGTGCTTGCAAATTGTTTATAGTCAACAGGTTATCACATTTTTCTAGTTTCTTAAAATTTCTCACAAGCTGCTGTGAGAAACGCTTGCTGTTTCTCTCCCTGTGTCTCATGGCATCTACGTGGGGTGGTGTGGGGTCAAGAGCAGGAGCTGGGATTTTTGGAGAGGGATATGTGGTGTAAATCACTGGGATCCTGGCACTCGGCTGCCTGGAGAGGGATGCAGGGAGTTCCTGGAGCCAGTAAAACCTACAAAAATCCCTTTCTCTCCATGTCATCCTGTATCTCAGCAGAGCAGGCCCCAAATCTTTGGGTTTTGGGGTTGATGTGGGGGGTTTTATGCTTTACTAGCTCCAGAACTTTTTCCAGTGAATAATCCACTTTTTCCCCCAGGAATAAATCATAAATCCAGTGACATTTCCATTTTGTCCTTGCAGCCATCACCTGTGGCCACCCTGGCAACCCCCCCAACGGCCTCACCCAGGGCTCCCAGTTCAACCTCAACGACGTGGCCAAATTCCAGTGCAACCCTGGCTTCCGCCTGGAGGGAGCTTCCCAATCCCAGTGCCTGGCCAACGGCCAGTGGAGCAGCACCCTGCCCTCCTGCCGAGGTCAGTCTGGGCTTCCCTGGGGATTCCTCCATGATCCCAAGCCAGAAATCCCTGGAAACCACCCAGGGGATGTGGTTGGAGATCCTAGGGATGCTGTAAATCCCATGGGATTTTCTCACCTCGCTGAGTTCTCCAAGGTGTTGGAAAAGGAAATTTGGGATCAGACCCAAATTTGGGGGTCAGAGGGTGTTAAGGGGCAGGCACAGATCAGATCAAATTTGGGATCAGACCCAGATTTGGGGTCAGAGGGTGTTAAAGGCAGGCACAGCCCTACAAACACATCCTGGTGGTCACAATCCACGTCCATGGAAAATCAGGATCTCTCCTCTGCTCCCCCCCAAATCACCTTGTCCAACCTCCTCGTTTATCTTCCCAGGAAATATCTTCCCACAGCTTTGTGCAGAGCCCTTTTCCCTTTTTTTCCATGGGATCAGCACTCAGGTTCACTTCCCAAATCCCCCTCCCCTCCCTGCACTCCCTCCCTCTGCATTCCCCTAATCCAGGATCTCTGGCCATGCTGGATTATCAATTATTCCCAAAAAATCCCAGTTTGGGATCAGTTATTCCCAGCTGGATAATCTCAATCTCAATCTGGGGCTGGAGATCCAGCCTCTGCTGCTGGGTGAGACCCTGCAGGATTGCCTGGACTCCCTTTTTCCCCCCACTTTTCACAACAAATTTTTCCACTCCAACCCTCAAAAATCTCGGAGGGGGAAAAAAAACCCCAAAACCTTAAATCACAACATAAAATCTTCAACTTCCCACCATTTTTTGTTGAGAATCCCACATTTTCTGCCTCACACCCTTCGCTTCCCTTTATTTTTTTTGGGTGTTGTTCTGTTGTTTGTTTGCAGTTGTGAACTGTTCTGACCCCGGGCACCTGGAAAACAGCGTCCGGCAAGTGCAGCCGAGCGGCCCCCACAGGTTCAGCTTTGGCACCACCGTGTCCTATCAGTGCATCCACGGATTTTATCTGTTGGGAACGCACGTCCTGACGTGCCAGGGAGATGGCACGTGGGACAGAGCCCTCCCCCAGTGCCTTTGTAAGTGGCCCCAGCCCTCCCTGTCCAGCCCATCTCATGGGGGTTAGCAGGATGGATGGATTCATGAGGGAAAATCCATCATTCCCCCCAAAAATTCCACGTGGGAATGATCCCAGTGGTTTCAGGAGCTTCACAGGGAAGGGGGTTTGGGGTTGAGGAGAGGATCCTGCTGGAGGGGGTTCTCTTTGTAAGGACAGGTGCATCCCAGTGGATTTGAGGGGTTCCAGGTGGAATCCTAATGAATTTTGGGGTTTGAGGAAAAGGGACATTCTCTGTGTAGGGACAGATGGATCCCAATGGATTTTGGGGGATTCCAGGTGGAATCCCAATGAATTTTGGGGTTTGAGGAGAGGATCCTGCTGGAGGGAGTTCTCTCTGTAGGGACAGGTGGATCCCAATGGATTTGGGGGTTTCAGGTGGAATCCCAATGAATTTTGGGGATTGAGGAGAGGATCCTGCTGGAGGCATTCTCTGTGTAGGAACACGTGGATCCTGATGGATTCGGGGGATTCCAGGTGGAATCCCAATGGATCTGGGGTTTGAGGAGAGGATCCTGCTGGGATAGTGCAGGTGGAGAGGGCAGGAGCAGCTCTGGAGCACAGGGAGAGCTCACCTGAGTGAGTGGGAGCTCACCTGAGTGAGTGAGGGTACACCTGAGTGAGTGGGTCCCAGCCTTACACTGGGAATTTGGGGTCCAGAGTGGATTCTAGCTGCCCTAGGGAGGTTCAGGCAGGAGCAGCCCCACCCCAGCATGACCAGTTTGTCCCTTTGGGCACTAAACCAGCTGCAATCCCATTCCCTGCCAACTCCAGAAACTCCAATTGGCTTGAGCTGTTCCAAAGCTGGGATTGTTCCTTTTGTTTTTACCCTGTTTATCCCTCCACACCAAATCCTACTGAGCAGTTTTGGGCACGTTTTCCTCTCCTTTTGTCCTGTTCTCACTCCTTGCATGGATCCTGGGGAGTTGGTGAGTGATGATCCGTGTTCCCACAGCCAGGAGGGAATTCCTGTTAAAACCCCAATCCCAGGCTCCCTCAGCCCACTTGAGTACAAGGGATCTCCATTCTTAAAATGTTGGGATTTTGAGGATTTGTGGGCATTTGGAAACCCAGGTCAGTTTCACCAATGATTCCTTGGATTCCTTGGGTTAAAAGTTAAATAGAAAAGGAGATTATTCCATGTTTTTGTTTCCTGTGTGTTGAACTTCCCTGTGAGGGCGAGGAGGCCTTGGCACAGGTACCCAGAGAAGCTGGAAGTGTCCAAGGCCAGGCTGGACAGGGCTTGGAGCAAACTGGGATAGGAAAAAGCATCCCTGCCCATGGAAAGGGTTGGAATTAACTGACATTTAAGGTCCCCCCAAGCCAGAATTCAGGACCCTCGGGTGCTGAAGCTGTGTCTCTGTTGCAGTGGTGTCGTGTGGCCACCCCGGGTCCCCTCCCCACGCGCAGATCTCGGGGGACAAGCACACGGTGGGCTCCGTGGTCAGGTACAGCTGCCTGGGCCGGCGCACGCTGGTGGGCAATGCCACGAGGATGTGCCAGCTGGACGGGCGCTGGAGCGGCTCCCTGCCACACTGCTCGGGTGAGGGGCCTTGGGAAGGGCGCTGGGGGGCACACAGACATGGTCAGCTGGCTGTGGTCACCTGTTCATGGTCACCCGTTCATGGTCACCCGTTCATGGTCAGCCATGGTCACCTGCTTATGGTCACCCATTCATGGTCAGCTAGCCATGGTCACCTGTTCATGGTCACCTAGCCACAGTCAGCTAGCCATGGACACTTGTTCATGGTCACCAGCCATGGTCAGCTAGCCATGGTCACCCAGACACAGTCAGCTAGCTGTGGTCACCCGTTCGTGGTCACCCATTCATGGTCACCTGTTCTTAGTCACCTGTTTGTGATCACCAGCCATGGTCACCCAGCCATGGTCACCCAGCCATGGTCATCCGTTCATGGTCACCTGTTCATGGTCACCCGGCCACGGTCACCCATTTATGTCACCCATTCATGGTAACCCATTCATGGTCACCGTGGTCATCACCTCCACCCATCATCACCTACTCCTTGTGCCTTGAGGAGAAAGCACCTCCCTTCCCTGAACTTCCTTCCCTTCCTTTTCTTGAACTTCCCTTCCTTAGATGTCCCCAACCCTTCCCTTTTTCCTTTTCCCTTTTCCCTTTTCCCTTTTTCCTTTTTCCTTTTTCCTTTTCCCTTTTCCCTTTTCCCTTTTCCCTTTTTCCTTTTTCCTTTTCCCTTTTCCCTTTTCTCTTTTCTTTTCCCTTCCTCCCATGCCCCAACCCCTCCTTGTTCCCTGAAGCTGCTCAGGACCGGCTTGGAGCCCATGGGAATTCCTTCATGGAGGGGAAACATCCCTGGGGCTGATGCTGGAGCCTCCACCTTGGGATTCAGGAATCCAGCTCAAAACCAGGGGGGGGCTTGGGGAGCCAGGGAACGCTTAATTTAGAATTCCACTGCTCTGCTGGGGGTGGAATTCCCGACGAGGGTGACGCCGTCCCTGGTGGCTCTGGTGACTCTGTGCTCTCCCGGCAGGGGGCAGCCAGGGCGTGTGCGGTGACCCCGGGATCCCTTCCCACGGGATCGGGCTGGGCGACGCCTTCGACGCGGGCAGCGTGGTGCGGTTCAGCTGCGAGCCCGGCTACTCCCTGCGGGGCTCCTCCGAGAGGACCTGCCACGCCAACGGCTCCTGGAGCGGCACGCAGCCCGAGTGCGAAGGTACGGCTGGGCCACGGCCCCCGGGGCTGCCCCGCTGTCCCCAGAGCTGCCCCGCTGTCCCCAGAATTGCCCCGCTGTCCCCAGAGCTGCCCCGGTGTCCCCAGAGCTGCCCTGGTGTCCCCAGAATTGCTCTGATGTCCCCAGAGCTGCCCTGGTGTCCCCAGGACTGCCCTGGTGTCCCCAGAATTGCTCTGATGTCCCCAGAGCTGCCTCAATGTCCCCAGAGCTGCCCCGCTGTCCCCAGAGCTGCCCCGCTGTCCCCAGAATTGCTCTGATGTCCCCAGAGCTGCCCTGGTGTCCCCAGAGCTGCCCCGGTGTCCCCAGGACTGCCCCGGTGTCCCCAGAGCTGCCCCGCTGTCCCCAGAATTGCTCTGATGTCCCCAGAGCTGCCCCGGTGTCCCCAGGACTGCCCCGGTGTCCCCAGAATTGCTCTGATGTCCCCAGAGCTGCCCCGGTGTCCCCAGGACTGCCCCGGTGTCCCCAGAATTGCTCTGATGTCCCCAGAGCTGCCCTGGTGTCCCCAGAGCTGCCCTGGTGTCCCCAGGACTGCCCTGGTGTCCCCAGAATTGCTCTGATGTCCCCAGAGCTGCCCCGGTGTCCCCAGAATTGCCCCGGTGTCCCCAGGACTGCCCCGGTGTCCCCAGAATTGCCCCGGTGTCCCCAGGACTGCCCCGGTGTCCCCAGAGCTGCCCCAGTGTCCCCAGAATTGCTCTGGTGTCACCAGAGCTGCCCCAGTGTCCCCAGAATTGCTCTTATGTCCCCAGAGCTGCCCCGGTGTCCTCAGAGTTGTTCTGGTGTCCTCAGAGCTGCCCCAGTGTCCCCAGGACTGCCCCGGTGTCCCTAGAACACCTCCAGTGTCCCCAGAACTGCTGTACTGTCCCCAGAACAGCTCTGGTGTCCCCAGAAATGTTCTCATGTCCCCAGAAGTGTTCTCATGTCCCCAGAACTTGCCTTTGCTGAGGACAGGCGATGCGGGAGGAGCCCCTCAGAGCCCTGGGGGTTGGTTTGGGGTTTCTGGGTGATTTTAATTGAATTTCCCCGTTTTCCCTGGCAGTGATTTCCTGTGGGAACCCCGGGACTCCCAGCAACGCCAGGGTGATCTTCAACGACGGCCTGGTGTTCTCCAGCTCCATCATCTACCAGTGCAGGGAGGGTTATTATTCCACTGGGGTGCTCAGCAGGCACTGCACCGTCAATGGCACCTGGACTGGGACCAGCCCCGAGTGCACTGGTGAGCGCTGGTGGCACCTGAGGTTTAGTTTTTGTATTTTTTCAGGTTCTGTGCTGCTTCAGTTTGTGGGTCTGGGCTTCATATGAGGGGAGGGTGAGCTCTGTGCACAGGGCAGGGAGACAATTCCTGCTCCAGCTGGGCACCAAGGAGAACCACCCAAATCTCAGGCCCAAGAGCAGAAACAACATGGGCTGAAGAGAGAAAAACAAGAAGGATGGGACTTTATCATTGAACAGTTAACCCCAATATGCAAATGGACCAGAACTTACAAAAACGTGAGACCTTGTGACCAGTTGTCCATTTTTGTGACCATTTTGGTTCATCTTGGGTGCAGCCCTGGCTGGGCTCTTGTGCTGCCCAAGGTGCATCCATTGAGGAGATACTTTCAATAAATCCCTGCTTTATTTTTTAACTCTGTCCAGTCTCTGTTCTAGGCCAGCCTCCACCAGGCATCCCTGGGATGGAATCCTGCCACAGGGAGAGGGGAGGGATGAGCTGCCAGGCCCAGCTGTGCCCACATGGTGCCTTTTGGGGCTGCCTAAAAACAGAGGCCAGACAAAGTTAAAGGAATAAAAATCAGTTCTATGTATTGAAGGGCCTTCAGGTACATTTAGAGCAGACAAAGCCCCCCGAAAAATGGACAATGGGTCGTGGGTTTCACATTTTTATAATTTTGGGCCATTTCCATATTGGGTGTTAATTAATTCCAATTACAGCTTCAACTAATGAAGTAATTGACCCCAAGTTTGCTCCCCCCAACTCACTTTTGTTCCCATCTCTGGGGCCTGAGGCACTAAGGTGTCCTTGACTGGCCTGGAGAGGAATTGTGTCTGCCCAAAATGGGGAAGCAGCAGCTCACACTGTGTGTGGAGTTTGGAGTTATAAGCTAAAGAACTGCAGGATTACAAACATATGGAAAACAGAAGAGCTCAAATGCTAAACACACGAGTGCCACCCTGCGAAACTCTGCTAAAGCCTGGCCTGGCACCAGCAGCAGCTCAGCCTGGGAATTCTGCTGGGACCTGATGGAAAAATCTTGCTCTGGGGTTGTGTTTTCCAGCTGGATGGAGGGAGCTCTGGGATAATTTTGGGAGTGGGTGTTGGCTGAGCTGGAGGGGCTCTCTGAGGCTGCTCCTGAGTGTGACATTCCTGGGATGTGACCTCAGGGCTGGGAATGGGGTGGTGACAAAGGTGGATTTACAGCAGAGGCAGTGACTGGGCTAAGCAGGGAGTGCTGTGGGCAAACTGCCTTCCCTTCACCCAGGTTTGACCCAGTTTGCTTTAATGTTTAATGAGTGTTAATCCAGCTCCTTTCAAGGTCTTAATGAGCCATTAAACTCCAGCTTGTGCTACAAACCTGCTCCACGTTTAACTGGTCAAATCCCATCTGGAAAAAAACATTCAGGACCATCCCAGGCGTGGTTCCAGGTTTGTGCTACAAACCTGCTCCACGTTTAACTGGTTAAATCCCACCTGGAAAAAACCACTCAGGCCCATGCCAGGCGTGGTTCCAGCTGCCAGAAATTCTCCTTTTTCCCTTCCTTGGCAGTGATCAACTGTGGAGACCCCGGTGTGCCGGCCAATGGGCTGAGGCTGGGCAGCGACTTCACCTACAACAAATCCGTGGTGTTCCAGTGCACTCCTGGCTTCATGATGGAATCAGACAGAGCAGCTGCCCTCACCTGCACCAAAGACCGCACCTGGAACGGCACCAAACCTGTCTGCAAGGGTAGGAACCCTGCAGGTGTTGCAGGACACAAGTTTTGGAGGCCACCGGAGTTTCCCTGGAAGCCTGGCCAGGCGTTCCTCAGCTCCCTCATTCCACCCAAAGTTTGGCATTTGTCAGGGAAGCAGCAGCACCTTGCTGTGTTCAGGGCTATCAATCTGTGCCTGGCAGGGAGGGAAGGAGTTGCTCCTCTCCTTCAAAGCCCAGGGAGTAAAGCGATTTTGCACAAAAAACTCGGATCAAGCTCAGATGAAATATTGTGTTTTTCCAGCAGACGCTGTGCTGGCATCACCCAGAAACATCTGAAAAATGTTCCCTGCGAGTCTTTTCATTATTCTGAGATGGCTCCTGTGGTTCAGAGATAGAAAAGGGAAATAGGAAAGCAGTGGCTGGGCAGGCTGGATCTGTTTTCCTCACCCCCCAGCGCAGATAAAATGTGTGGCAGCATCTCTGCATTCCTTTCAAAATCTGGAAAATTCACCTGTTACGGAGCTGATACAAAAACAGGCCACATAAAAACCCTCAAATGCACTCCTGCTCCTTCAGAAGCTGTAAAGAGCAATTCTTCCTCTCTTTTTTCATTCTCTGCACTGAGCAAATGCTGCAGAAATGATCCAGAATGTGGCCAAGAGTCTCATTTGGAGGCACAGGTTTAGCTGCTCTGAGCTGAGGAGCAGAGTGCTGCAAAAATGTCATCTCCAAACACCCCAGAGTGGGTGAAAACCCGACAGGCTGTGGCTTCAACTGCTCGTCTGAGCCTCAGCCAGGTTGTCCAAAATGTGTGAATCTTCAGGGAAATCTGGGATGAGCTTTCACGCCACGTCAGGGCAGATTTTTACCTTCAGCTGAGAGCGAGCATTGACTTCAAAATCGGATTTGTGGAGATGTTGAGGGAAAGGTTCTTCCCCCAGAGGGTGGTGGGGCACTGAGCAGGCTCCCCAGGGAGTGGGCACAGCCCCAGGATCTCGAGGAACGTTTGGACAACGCTCTCAGGGATGCACAGGGTGGGATTTTGGGGTGTCTGTGCAGGGCCAGGGCTTGGACTGGATGATCCTCGTGGATCCCTTCCCATGGGATATTTCCTGATTTGGGATTGAACTCGGGACTTTGAAGGGTTTCACCCCACTTTGTGCCAATCCTGGGAGATGCTCTTGGAGAGCAGGCAGTGACTTCACTCCTACGTGAAATTTGCTTGTCAATTGAAATAATTAAGAAGTGGAGAGACCTGAGTCTACCTTTTCCTTTTCCTTTCCCTTTTTTCCTTTTCCTTTTTGTTTTCCTTTTTTCCTTTTTGTTTTCCTTTTTTCCTTTTCCTTTTCCTTCTCTTTCTCATCCTTCTCGTCCTTCCCATCCTTCTTGTCCTTCCCCTCCTCCTTTTCCTCCTTTTCCTCCTTTTCCTCCTTTTCCTCCTTTTCCTCCTTTTCCTCCTTTTCCTCCTTTCCCTCCTTTTCCTCCTTTCCCTCCTTTTCCTCCTTCTCCTCCTTCTCCTCCTTCTCCTCCTTCTCCTCCTTCTCCTCCTTCTCCTCCTTCTCCTCCTTCTCCTCCTTCTCCTCCTTCTCCTCCTTCTCCTCCTTCTCCTCCTTCTCCTCCTTCTCCTCCTTTTCCTCCTTCTCCTCCTTCTCCTCCTTCTTCTCTTTGTCGTCCTCCTTTTCCATTTCCTCCTTTTCCTCTTTCTCCCCCTTCTCCTTCTTTTCCCCTCTCCTCCAGCCATCACCTGCAGAGCTCCCCAGGCCATTCCCAACGGGAAGGTGGTGGGATCAGATTTCAGCTGGGGTTCCAGCGTCAGCTACGCCTGCCTGGAGGGTTACCAGCTGTCCCTGCCCGCCGTGCTCACCTGCGAGGGCAACGGCTCCTGGAGCGGGGAGATCCCCCAGTGCTTCCGTGAGTAGGCACCTTCCCTCTTCTCCACCAGGAACCAGCAGGATTCCGCTTCAAATCCAGCTTTTTGGGGCTTTTCCCAACTTTTTTTTCCCCAAGCTCTCTGTCACTGAGCGGCTCAGGGTTTAGAGGGATCTTGCTGTGCTTCGTGCCCTGTTCATAAATGGAGTTTTCCAGCGGCTGGAGTGGGAATTTTTGGTGCCATGGGGATTCTTCAGGAGTCTGGAGCTAAAGTCTGGCTGCTCTCCCAGCTCCCTCATGGCCTGTTTTTTTGGGAGCCTTGGTTTGGTACCTGTAGGGAGGAGGCAGGGACACTGGTGGTCACTCCAGGGACACAGGTGGTCACTCTACCCCTGTGACAGAGGGTTGATGCCACATTTGGGATGAATCCGGGCATTTTTCATGTTCCTGCCTACAAAACATCCTCAAAACTGGGTGTTTGACCTCAGTGACCCAATCTCCTGCAGTCAGGATTCCTGGAACTGCTGGAATCATTTAGGAAAGGGCACCGTGTTGCAGCAGAAGTTGGGAATGTTTTGTGAAGGCTGGGTGGGTTTGATACAGCAGCAAACACCAAAAAAAAAAGAGAATTAAAAAAGGGAATTAGCATCTCCTGATGCTAAAGGCAGCTCTGAGTCCCTTTTCCAGCTGCACAATATGCATTTTCATATTAAATCCCACAAACCCCTCACTGTTCCTCACACCTTTCCCAGGATCTGGGATAATTAGTGGGCTTTCTGTGTGATACAGAGCCAAGGAACAAAGTGACACCGTGCAATTAGGGGAGAAAAAAGAGAGGGGGGAAAAAAAGGCAAATCCGGGGGAGAAGGTGGAAGTTAATTAACAACCATTGACAAAAGGAGATAATTACAAGCAATGCAGCCAGCAACACCTTCAGCCACCCCTGATTCCCGAGCTAATCATGGATCTGAATGGGATGTGACATTCCCGAGGGCTCTGTGGCCACCTCCTTGTCCCTTTGCTGTTGCAGCCGTGTTCTGTGGGGACCCGGGGACCCCTGCCCAGGGCAGGAGGGAGGACAGAGGCTTCACCTACCGCTCCTCTGTGTCCTTCTCCTGCCTGGCCCCGCTGGTGCTCGTGGGGTCGGCGCGCAGGTTCTGCCAGTCCGACGGCACCTGGAGCGGGACCCAGCCCAGCTGCATCGGTAAGGGGGGCTCAGCTCCAGGGTCTGGGGGCTCACTTCACTTCCAGTGCCACCCCCTTGGGGGTCCTTGGAGGTCAGGATGGGAGCAGAGGGCAGGGAGGAGGGCGGGGTGACCGTGGTGCTTTGTGGTGTGCCCAGGACGAGGTGGGAGATGGGAATTGACCCCCAAGTTCTCAGAAGGCTGATTTATTATATTATATTAAATATATTATATTAAATATTATTGTATTATTATATTTTATATTTATATATTAATGTAAATATAATTATATTTATAAATATAATCATAACGATATATTTATTATAAATACAATATAAATATATTAATTAAATAGAAAATATTATGCATTGATGAAATATATTATGTTATATAATATAATATACTATATATTCTATATTTATGTATATATCATTATATATACATATAAATATATATCATTTATATTTATATAATTATATCTATATCTATATTTATATATAATAGATATAGATATAGATATAGATATAAATGATATATATATTAATATATTGAATAGAATTATATCATATTGTATCATATTATATTATAAGAAAATGCTATACTAAAACTATACTAAAGAAAGAGGAAGGAGACATCAGAAGGCCAGAAAAGGATGAGTAATAAAAACCCGTGACAGTCTCAGAGTCCAACACAGCCGGCTGTGATTGGTCATTAATTAAAAACAATTCACGTGTTTGGATAAACAATCTCCAGGCCACATTCCAACCAGAGGAGCAAAACATGGAGAAGCTGAAGCTTCCCAGCTTCCCAGGAGAAGGGATTTTTCATAAAACATCCCAGTGACAGTGCTTGGAGCTCGGGATGGTCCTTGGGAGCAGAGGGCATGGTGTGGATGTGGGGAAGGGCTGTCCTGATTCAAGGTGTGTGTTCCCAGTTTTTCTCCTGAGGGATGAATTGCTCTGGGTGCTTTGTGCTGCAGCAGGCAGGGATTTAAGGAACAAGAAGATCCCTGTGTTTTCCTTGTTGCTGTGTGTTCCTTCGGAGCCAAATCCCACTTGTGTTCCAGAGGTGCAGCAGGATCCATGTGCCTGGAGGAGTCTGAGCCCTCCCATAAATCCCTTCCCTGTTTTTAACAGATCCCAGCCTCACGACGTGTGCAGATCCTGGAGTGCCTCTTTTTGGGATGCAGAACAATTCCCAGGGATACCAGGTATGGCCGTGGAAGAGGGATGTACCACAAAGCAGCCCTGTTTGGTCCTTGGCCTGGATTCACATGTTCTCCCATGGGTTCCTGTGTTATCCCATGGATTCCTGTGTTATCCCATGGATTCCTGTGTTATCCCATGGATTCATGCATTATCCCGTGGATTCACGTGTTCTCCCATGGATTCACGTTTCCTCTCGTGGATTATTCTGTTCTCCCATGGATTCCTGTGTCCTTCCATGGATTAATGTTTCCTCCCATGGATTCCTGTGTCCTTCCATGAGTTAATGGCTCCTGTCATGGATTCACGTTACCCTGTGGATTCACGTGTCCTCCCATGGATTCATGTGTTATCCCATGGGATTCATGTGTCCTCCCACAGATTCTTGTGTCTTCCCATGGATTAGTGTCTCCTCCCATGGATTCACATGTTATCCCATGGATTCATGTCTCCCCTGATGCATTAATGTCTCCTCCCAAGGATTCATGTGTCCTTCCATGGATTCTTGCATCTTTCCATGGATTATTGTGTCCTCCCATGAGTTCATGTCCTCTCTCATGGATTCTTGTGTTATCCCATGGAGTCATGTGTCCTTCTATGGATTAATGTCTCATCCTCTGGATTCATGAGTCCTTCCATGGATTCCTGTCTCCTCCTGGGAGCAGGACACCCCAACGTGCTCCTTTAGCCCTCCAAGTGTGTTTGCACAGCATTAACTAGGCAGTGCATTGTATCTGAAATTAATTACAGTGCTAATTAATAGTTGCTGCTATTCACATTAATTCTCATTAATTTTCAGGCCAAATCCTGCAGGTGCTTTTGCTAATCCCATCTCTCATCCAGCAGGAAATCATTGGAATGGGGACAAAAATCCCACAGCGGCTCCCTTGGGGGGCTCCATTCCCACCCATTCCCTGCTGGGACAGTGGATGCCAGAGTGGATCCTTCCATTTTCCTGCTAATTAGTTACCTTAATCTCGGAGTTTAATTAATTAATTTTAAGTTTAATTAATTTGGAGACGCCATAAATGGGATTTTTGCTCAGCTGGGAGCTTCCCTGGGAGTGGAGCTGCTCCTGTGAGGGATGAGGTGGTGACAAGGGGATGGAATGAAGCCTGGGAAGCTGAGTGATTGTCTCCTGTTGGGACAGGTGGGAAGCATCCTGTTCTTCAGGTGCCAGAAGGGATATCTCCTGCAGGGCTCCACCACCAGGACCTGCCTGCCCAACCTGACCTGGAGCGGCGTCCAGCCCGACTGCGTCCGTGAGTCCTGGGAATGCCACAGGGAGCTGGGGCCCTCAGCCAGGCTCTGGAAAAGGAATCCTTGCAGGAAATGTGTTGGATTTTAAGGAGAATTGGGGATTGCAAGGCAGTTTTTAGTCTGCACCCAGAGCTGGCACTCGGTTCTGGGCTCAGAGGTGCTTCAGCAGCTTCTGGTTTTGTCTTTTTCCCTTAAAAATGGGGGTGGCCAATCCTGATTTTCAGTTCATCAGCTGGAGCCTGGTTCAGCTTTAACCAGGAACAGAAACCCAGCACGGGAAGCTCTTCCAACTGGGAAAAATCCCTGTGAGCTGTGGTGTAGAAATATTTCCAGGAGGGTTCCCCTGTTGCTGTCACGGTGTCACTTTTCACCCTCCCAGTGCCCACCTGGGTGCTTTCTCTCACCTGTTCTCCCTGTCCCCTCCAGCCCACCACTGCAAGCAGCCCGAGACCCCATCCCATGCCAACGTGGGTGCCCTGGACCTGCCCTCCCTGGGCTACACCTTGATCTACTCCTGCCAGAGCGGCTTCTACCTCACCGGGGGCTCCGAGCACCGCACCTGCAAAGCCGACGGCAGCTGGACAGGGAAACCCCCCATCTGCCTGGGTGAGGGGCTGGCAGCACCAGCTGGGCTCTGAGACCCTCCCCAGGCTCTCAGGTTGTGGAGATCCTGGGCCTTGAGGTCCTTCAGAGGTGTTTTTCAACCTGCAGATAAACCAAAGATTCAGTTCTGGGGTCAGAACTCCGAGGAAGGAGAGGGAGGTGTTTTCAGCCTTGATTTTGTTCCCTTAAAAGTTGTGGGATGGCCCAGCCTGATTTTCACTTGGTGGGAGGGTCTCCATCATTGGTCTCCACAGGAGAGTCCCAGAATTTGGGATTGGAAAAGGCCTTGGAGGTCATCAAGTCCAACCTGTGACCCAACACTCAGGTGCCACCTCCAAAGAGCCACCTGGGGATCTTCTGGGGAGTTTTTGGGTCTAGAAGAACCTGCACAGGACAAAAATCATTTATCTCCCCCACATTTTACCTGCCACAGAGTCTTGGATGAGGAACATGTTCTGATCCATTGAAATGGAGCCCTGTGGCTCTCCTGGAGTGTGACCCTGGACACTTTCCTGCAGCAGAGGAAAAGGCAGGACAGGTTGGGGACAGTGGCTGAAAGGCACAGAGGGACCTGGGGGTGCTGAGGGACACCACTGGCCATGAGCCAGGTGTGCCCATGTGGTGTGGCACCTGGCTGGATCAGGGATGGACCAGCAGGAGCAGGGAAGGGATTGTCCCCTGTCCTGGGCACTGGTGAGGGACACCCCGAGTGCTGTGTCCAGTTCTGGGCTCCTCCATTTGGGACATGGAGGGGCTGGAGAGTGTCCAGGGAAAGGAACAGAGCTGGAAAACTCCTGCTGGAGCTGAGGGGGCTCAGCCTGGAGAAAAGGAGGCTCAAGGGGGACCTTGTGGCTCTGCACAGCTCCTGACAAAAGGAGACAGCCCCAGGTTGAGCTGTGCTCCAGGGAACAGGGACAGGAGAGAGGGAACAGCCTCAGGCTGGGCCAGGGGAGTTTGGGGTCAGATTTTAGGGAAAATTTCTCCACAGAAAGGTTCAGGCCTTGGCAGGGGCTGCGCAGAGAGGTTTGGAGCTCCCAAGGGAAGCCTGGATGTGGCACTCAGAGCTCTGGGCTGGGTGACAAGCTGGGCACTGGGCACAGCTTGGACTCCGTGACCTTGGAGGGTTTTTCCAGCCTCAGGAGTTCTGGGGTGGGCAGTGCCAGGCCCCACAATACAAAAGGAACAAAGCTGGAAAACTCCTGATGGAACTGAGGGGGCTCAGCCTGGAGAAAAGGAGGCTCAGGGGGGACCTTGTGACTCTGCACAGCTCCTGACAAAAGGGGACAGCCCCAGGTTGGGCTGTGCTCCAGGGAACAGGGATAGGAGGAGAGGGAACGGCCTCAGGCTGGGCCAGGGGAGTTTGGGGTCAGATTTTAGGGAAAATTTCTCCACGGAAAGGTTCAGGCCTTGGCAGGGGCTGCACAGAGAGGTTTGGAGCTCCCAAGGAAAGCCTGGATGTGGCACTCAGAGCTCTGGGCTGGGTGACGAGCTGGGCACTGGGCACAGCTTGGACTCCGTGACCTTGGAGGGCTTTTCCAGCCTCAGGACTTCTGGGGTGGGCAGTGCCAGGCCCCACAATACAAAACTGACCAGCTGTGCTTTGTCCCCCGTGCCAGCCGACGTCCGGCCCAGCGGGCGGCCCGTGGGCACCGCGCGGGAGCCGCCGCTCGCCAAGGCCTCAGGTGAGTCCCGGGGGGCTCCTCCCCACGGACACAGCCCTGATACCCCCCAAACCCACCCTCCCGAACCCCCCTCCTCTGTGCGAAAAACGCCAGTCGCTTGTTTTTAAAATTTTAAAAGTTTCATAGTAACAAAATGGTTATAAAAATAGTAATGTAATTAGAGGAATGATGATTTGGAGAGTTTGGATTAGGACAATATGAGACAATGGAAACAAAGAGTTACAGACAGTCTGGGTACCTTTTTCTGGGCAGCACAAGCCCGAAAAAGGACCCACGTTAACAGAGGATTAACCCTTAAAAACAATAACCTGTTGTATATTCATACACCTCATACATGATGTATAAATTCCATTCAAACACAGGATTCTGTCTGGGCAGTGCCAGCTTCTTCCTCTGAATCCTAACAGCGCCTTTGAGGCAGGAAGAAGTTCGTTTCTTCTGATAGGAGGGCAATAAATTCTTTTTCTCTGAAAGATTCAGGTGTCCTGTGGCTGCTATCTCGGTGCGAGTCCTTTCTTTAAAAAAGTATCCTGCATAGCACAGTTTCTATTTTAACAATTTTTATAACCTGACACTATATTTAACACACTACTTAAGAGGATTAATCCAGCATCACTTTCTAACACAACACATACAATATTCATTTGAATATTTGCAAAAAGCCAATCATAACATACATGCCTTTTGTACACTCTGGAAAATGCCACATGCCCCATCCTATTCCCTGGAGAACAAACAGGATCCTTAGAGGAGCTGGACATCAACATCCATATCCCTCCCCACAGCATTCCAGCCCTTCTTGTACATTTATCCTTTATTATTTGAAGTTTTCCTAATAAGTTCATTTCCTGAAGTTTATTTGAACTTGAATTATTTTGGGGGCTGGTTTGTTTTTAAACCTTTCCTTGTGTTTTTGGTCACAACGGGCAAATTAAAGTCGGTGGTTTTGGCTTTGTCCCCCATGGTGATGGCACAGAGCAGGTGGGATTTAAGATACTTAAAATACAAAATATCTTTAAAACATTAAATATTTAAAACAATCTAATTATTATCAGTGAATTTATAAGACAGAAATCCTGCTCTGTTGTTTTTTTTCCCCTGAAAAAATGAAAACGCTGCTGGGTTGGTTTTTTTTTACATCTCCCACTGCTGTAATTCCAGTGCCTGCGGATGTGTTCGCAAGGAATTCCCTGTGGAAAGGCTCCTACGAGTACATGGGGAAGAAGCAGCCAGCCATGCTCTCTGTCACCAGCTTTGACCCTGCCACCAGCAAGGTCAACGCCACCTTGATCGACCACAGCGGGGTGGAGCTGCAGGTGTCAGGTGAGGGGCACAAGAACGGGGTGGCATTGGCACTGCCAGGGCAGGCACTGTCCCTGTGCTGGCACTGCTGGGATGTTGTGATAAAAGGCAGTTCTGGATTGGATAGGACATATTTTATAGGATTATCAGAAGGTACTGTGTCAAATCTTGCTGGTGGACAACACATTCACACTTAATTTATGGGTCAGCACATGGTATTTTGCATATTTGTCAAACTTCTGTATTTTTAGTTAGTTTACTTTTTTTTTTCCCTACTGATTCTCATGAGACGGATCTTATTGTTTATACTGGTGCAATTATTTTTCACTCTAGGAATAGATTTTTGTGTTAATGAATCTTTCATACCAAGATTGTTTTCTCATGGGAACTTGCAGCTATTAATTTAGGCCTGATTTTATGAGGCCTTTCTTTTATAATTTCTCTTCCTGTCTGTGGCACTGGGACACTGAGAGACACTGAGGGGCTGGAATGTGTCCAGAGGAGGGAATGGAGATGGAAAAGGGTCTGGAGAACTCCTGATGGGGCTCAGGGGGCTCCCCACACCTCCCTGACAGGAGAGGGGTCAGGTTCTGCTCCCAGGATGAGACAGCCTCAATCTGTGCCAAGTTGGATTTTAGGGAATATTTCTCCATGGAAAAAACCTTGGAGCTGCCCAGGGAGGTTTGGAATGCCCATCCCTGGAGGTGTCCAAGGTAGAACTTGGAGCTTTTGGGCAAAAAACGTGAAATTATGTGAGCTGGACTTTGATGATCCTTGGGGGTCCCTTCCAGCTCCTGATTCTGTGACTGCTCCATGTCCCTGCCCCCCTAGATCCAGCAGCAGAACCTGAATATTAATTAAATATTGAGTTGAGTCCTTTCCCATGTGGAAAATACCTTCAGTATCCTGGGCTGTGTTTCCCAGTGCCACGGCTGGCGTCCACTCAAATCCTGACATGGTTTCTCTGCCCTCCCACTCAATTATTTCCAACCAGAGTGACCCAGAGCTGAGAAAATCCCTTTTTTTTTCCAGGGATTTACAAGAAGGAAGATGTGCACCTGCTGCTCCAGGTGTACCAGATCATGGGGCCACTGGAGATCTTTGCCAACAAGTTCAGGAATGACAAATGGGCTCTGGATGGACACGTGAGTGCACAAAATCCACCTTCCCTTGGCTGTCCCAGCCTGGATTTCCCTTCCCTGGAGCTGAGGGATAATTCCCACAGCTGGGAGGGGACATGTGGCTCTTTCCCAGCAGGTGACAGCTCCTCCTGCAGCTGGGGGTTGGTTTTATTGTCCTGGGGTTTGGAATCCATCATCTCCCAGATAATGCTGGAGGAGAAACCAATGGGATTTGTTCCCTGTGGATGTTTTACATCTGCTCAACACCTTGTTGGAAAAGCTGATTTTCCCTACTGGAGCCAGCTCCTCACCCTTTACCTGTGTCTGGGAGTTTCCCAAGCCCTTTAGGGATCCAATGGAGCTTGGAAAAAATGTGGATGGATCCAGCTGACCCATGGCCACTTCTTGCCTCTCCCTCTGGAATCAGCAATGTCTTCTCCAATTTATCTCAAACAAGATTTTTTTTAGTTTCCCTTTGAGAATGGAGAATTTTCAGCTGTTGGGCGGTGAAACTCCTTGAAAAATGCCAGGATTTTCTGAGGAATTGCATCAAATGAATGCACTTGGAAGGGGCTGGGATGAGCTGGGTGTTAAATCCAAGGAAAAATTGGATAAATCCATTGACTTCCACTCTCCACAGGTCTCGTCGGAGTCCTCGAGTGGCACCTTCGTGTACCAGGGCTTTGTGCGTGGCAAAGGCTTCGGGCAGTTTGGCCTCCAGAGACTTGGTAAAATTCCTTGGATTTGCACTTTTCCCCTTGATTCCAGAAGCTCCATTTTGGCCTGGTTGGGGGTTTCCAGACAGGGAATGTTTCTCCAACCCCTGGCTTGAATTTTCCGCGCTTTCCGAGTTCTGCTGAGCTTGGTGTGAGGTTTGTGGGAGACAAACAGCACAAAACAAACAGCAAAGGATAAAATTTATCATTTGGGAGCAAAATGAGGAATAACCAGGCTGCTGTCCAAAGGCAGGGAGAGACATGAACAACACCTGGACTTTTCTTTTTCCAAATTCCCAGATCCCTGCCAAGCCCAAATCCCATTCCCACCACAGCAAGTGTCTCCATCAGAAATAACAGAGGCTCTTGGGAGCTTAAACTATCCAAATTTAAGCTCCTAAATACTTCTTAAAGCATGGTTTGAGCTCTTTAATCCCTCAGGATTGCTGGAATCTCGTCACCTTTATGGATGCTCATTACTGCAGCATTTCAGAGTCTCCTTAAAGCCCAACTTCATGCATCCTATTTGGACCTTTTTAGCAAAATAAATCAGTTTATAACTCTCTTTAATTGCAGCTGTAAATAAATTATGAGACCTGAGTTAGGCTGGATCTCCATCCTTGCACATCCATTTTTAAATTCCATTTTCCAGCACCACTTCGTTCATTTTGCTGCTGGTGCCACCTGTACTTTGAGCCAAGCCCTTTTCCCCCAGCAGGGCTTTGGAAATGTGGGAAACGTGAAAGGAAAATGAAGGAAATGTGTTCCTTTCTGCTGTGTTCCAGACATCAGCATGATGGAAAATGATCCTGAATCCATAGGCCACCACTTTGCATCCAACAGCAGCTCCGTGGCAGCCGCCATCCTTGTGCCTTTCATCGCCCTGATTATTGCAGGGTTTGTGCTTTATCTCTACAAACACAGGTGGGTTTGGGGCAAGAATCCCAAAAGGTGAAAGGAATTTAGGGATTTGAGAGGAATATCAGTGAGTTGGGCTTAAAATCCCACCTTCAGAGCTGGTTTAATTCAGGAGGTGGGACAAAACCAGAGGGTTTGGGAGGTTATTGCAGGGTTTGTGCTTTATCTCTGCAAACACAGATTTGGGGCAAGAATTCCAAAAGCTGGAAGAAATTCAGGGATTTGAGAGAAGTATCACTGAGCTGGGCTTAAAATCCCACCTTTAGAGCTGGTTTAATTCAGGAGGTGGGACAGCAACAAAGAGGGTTTGGGAAATTGGGGGGAATAATTCCAAAAGGTGAAAGAAACGTAGGGATTTGAGAGAAATATCAGTGAGCTGGACTTAAAATCCCCCTTTTAGGGCTGGTTTAATTCAGGAGGTGGGAAAATAAAGCATTTCTTTGGATTTGGGATTTGGGAGAGGAGAGCAGTGAGGGTTTTGCTGGCCATTAATGGGATTTGTGGCCACATTTAGGAAGATAAAAAGCAAATTCCCCCACCTCCTCATGGCTTTGAATGTGGTGTAAATTCAGTTTTGTCCTGATCAATGCTGCAAACCCCCAGATGGATTTTCCTGCCCCATCCCCACAGCTTTCCCCTGTCAGTGCCCTCCCTTAGGGCTGTCACCTTGATTTTTTAAGATTTTCTAAGCCTTCTGATGCTTACATTCTTGTAATGAACTTTCTCACACACACTTTCTGTAAATAACTCATTGTTTTGCATTCTTTTATGGAGGAGGAGAAATTTGATGGACTGTTGGTCCAGTGTGATCGGAGAGGTGGCACTGTCACCCTCCAATCCACTGTCACTTTTGGAAACCTATAAATGTTGGAATCAGAATATAAATTTCCCCTTTTTCACCTTGAAATCCGCGCTGTGTGTTCCGTGTCCTGTAGTGACATCACCTGTGTGGGTTTTGTCCCCCATCCCACAGGAGGAGACCCAAAGTCCCGTTCAACGGCTACGCCGGCCACGAGAACACCAACGTGAGGGGCACCTTTGAGAACCCCATGTACGACAGGAACCTGCAGCCCTCAGACATCATGGCAGGCGAGGCCGAGTTCACAGTGAGCACGGTGTGCACGGCCGTATAGCGCCGTCCCCACGCGGTGAGTGGGACAGGGCCATTCCCGCGGCCACCGGCGGGCCCTTGGGGCTGTGGGGTCATGGAATGAGGGGAGGTGGGAGGGTTTGGGGTCGTGGAACTTGTGGGGAGGTGGGAGGGTTTGGGATCAGGGAGTGTATGGGGAGTTGGAAGTGTTTGGGGTCATGGAGTGTGGGGAGTTGGAAGGGTTTGGGGTCATGGAGTGTGGGGAGTTGGATGGGTTTGGGATCATGGAGTGTGTGTGGAGTTGGAAGGGTTTGGGATCATGGGGTGTATGGAGTTGGATCACGGAGTACAGGGAGCTGGAAGGGTTTGGGATCATGGAATATGTGAGGATCATGGAGTCCAGGGATTTGGAAGGATTTCCATGGGATCATGGATCGTGGGGAGTTGGAAGGGTTCTCTTGGGATCATGGAATGTGTGGGGAGCTGGAAGGGTTCTCTTGGGATTGTCGAACGTGGGGAGTTGGTTTGGAATCATGGAATGTGTGGAGTTCCATGGGATCGTGGATTGTGGGGAGTTGGAAGGGTTTGGGATCATGGAGTGTGTGGGGTTGGAAGGGTTCTCATGGGATCGTGGAATGCAGGCAGTGTTCCATCTGGAATACTCCAGTTTTAGGACACCAAAGCCCCTTCCCCAGAATTCCCGTGTGCCGTGACCAGCTCCTTGCTTCCCCAGATTCCCGTGGCCGGTGTCCAGTGTGGATGACTGTCCCACCTCACCATCCATCCATCCCCTCCCCACCTCCCTGCTCCCGCCCCGCCGAGGCCGCGGGGAAGCTGCTGCACCTCCCTGGAATTCCCGAGGGGCTGCTGGATCCACCTCCAGCCTCCATCCTGCTGGATCTCCAAGCCAAAGGTTCCGCTCCGGCCCCGCTCCCAGACCTCGGGAAGGCCTGGTGGTGGGAAGGCTTTCCCCAGCTGCTCCTGGAAGGAGCTTCCCAAACTTTGGGAAGAGCTTGGCCGACAAAGAGGTTGTGCACAAGGCGCTGGATTCTGTGGAAAACACCTGGATGGGACAGGATGAGGATTTGTGTGTCTGGGTTTGGGTTTCTGCGTTATTTTTTGGTTGGATTTTCTACCCCAGGGCTTGAGCAGGGGAAGGGTTTTCAAATGGGAGCTTTCCAGACCTTGGGAAGTTTTTCCCCTCTTCCCTGTGTTTGGTTTTCCTTTGGGCATTCCTGGCTGGATTTACAGAAAACACCTGGATGGGACAAGATGAGGATTTGGGGTTTCTGTATTTGGGTTTCTGGATCATTTCTTGGTTGGATTTTCTACCCCAGGGCTTGAGCAGAGGAAGGGTTTTCAAATGGGGCCTTTCCAAGCAAAACCTGGGAAATTTTTCCCCTCTTCCCTGTGTTTGATTTTCCTTTGGGCATTCCTGGCTGGATTTATGGATAACACCTGGATGGGACAGGATGAGGATTTGGGGTTTCTGCATTTGGGTCTCTGGGTTATTTCTTTGTTGCATTTTCTACCCCAGGAAGAGTTTTCCAAATGGGACCTTCCCAAAAGCTTTTCCCCTCTTCCCTGTGTTTGATTTTCCTTTGGGCATTCCTGGCTGGGTTTTTCCTGCCCCGTGTTCCCCCTGATTTGAGCTGGGCCCAAATCCCTGATCAGGAATTCACTGCCAGACGATTCCTGAAGGGACAGGAATATCCAAAGGGACAGAAATCCTCTCTGAAAAGAACTCAACACTAATTCCCCCAAAAGCTTCCTAAATCCTTTGCCCTTTCCAGACTGATCCTCCAAAGGGCAATGCCAGAGGAGTTTTAATTCCCATCCTGAGCTGCTCCCTTTATTTCCCAGGGGCGCTGAGGTTTCCTGGGATTTTGTGGGAGCAGGGAAGGCTCTGGATCCTTATGATCCAAAGTTTGCTTGGAGTTACTGTGTTTGGGATCAGGCGAGGCAGAAGTGCCATTCCCAGGTCACTGAGTCCAGGAGGCTCCAAGGAAAATCAGGATAAGCCCTTTGGAATGGGGGTTTCCATCCATACTCCCATTCCAGCACAGATTTTCTCCTCCCTGAAGCTCTGTCTGGGATAATTTGAGATTTTTTTGTTGGTTATCCTTCATTTTCTGGGTGTAAATACATCAGTATTTTATTTTTGTTACTCCTGGCTCTCCCACAGGGAGCAGAATTCCCAGCCTGCCAAAAAATGCCACCTGTGCTCCCAAAAATGCCACTTCTGCTCCCCAAAATCCCCCCAAGGTGCTCTGATTTCTCCCTGGGAAGTGGGAGCTGGATCCTGAGCCCTGATCCACCGTGGGCAGGGGTCAGGGAAATGTTCCCACCTGGATTTGGGGAGGATCCCAGGGTGAAATTCCATGGGCAGATGGATTGGGATGGTGTCAATCCCAGCAGGACTCCAAGGGAATGTTCCCCTCTTCCCTTGTCCCCCCTCCATCCTCCCAGAGCTGGAACAAGGCTGGGAGAAGCCCTTGGAATCCTTGGATCCCACCCTGCCTCCAGCTGGGCTCTCCTGGCCCATCCCTGATCTTTTCCAAGCTCAATTATCCCTAAAAAACCCAGAGCCCAACCCAAACCCCTGCCCTGACACATCCCAATCCCAATTCCAGGGCCCAAAATTCCAACAATCCCTGGAAGCAGAGCTTGGATCTTTTCAAATTCCAGGGAATCCTCCTCTGGATGCTCCAGGGGATGCTTCCCACACCTGGCTCCCACTCATTCCATGGAAAATCCAGGAGAAACTCATGTCCAGGAGTGCAAAATAAACCCAAAATATTTAAAACCACCCAGACAGGGAGAAGAGGGAGCTCGACTTGAATGGAATTTGCTGCTTTGGATCCATGAATTCCCTTTTCCTGCTGTTGCCCAGGGAGCCAAGGAAGTGGGAAAAGGGGTTTATCCCATTTTTTTGCAAGCTGGCTGAGATCTGCTCCATGCCATTCTCCATCCTTGTGCCCAGAGGACTTGCATATGGTAAAAAAATATGGAAAAAAAGGGAAAAAAATGAAAATAAAAAGGAAAAAATTAAGAAAAAAGGGAAAAATAAAGAAAAAAAACGGGAAAAAATGAGAAAAATCTTAAAAAACCACAAAAAAAAAGCTCAAATCCCTCTTTTGTACAGAGATATATTTTTATTAATTAAAAGTTTGTACAGCTAAAAAATAAATTAAAAAAAAACAAAATGTAATTTTTTTTTCATTATCGTAGGGAAAAACAAGAACAAAAAAAGTAGTGGAAGAAAAAAAATCAGCTTTTTTTTGTAAATGTAATAAAGTGTATAAATGGTTTCCATAAAAATGTACATATGGAATCTCTCCATGCCCCTGGCTTGTCTGCAGAATTCCCAGTTAATTTATCTGTCTCTGTATATGAGGCTTTTCCGTGTGTTCCCGGCGTTCCCTGCGGAATTTCAAAGCTATTTTCGATTTTGGACTTCCAAATAATAAAAAATCTCGATTTTTGCATTGCTTTTTCTTACAGCCCCCTGGTGCTTTTGTTTCCTTTTCTTTCTTTTGGGTTTATTTTTGTTTTTTCTCGTTTGTTTGTTTTTGTTTTAGGGGGGGTTTTGGTTGGGTTGGTTTTTGGTGTTTTTTTGGTGGGTTTTTTTTAGGGTTTTGGGGGGTTTTGGAGGTGGTTTTGTTTTTGAGGCTGTGTGTGAGTTCCAAAAGGTTTATCCTGGGATTTTCTGGATGTGCACACACCATTCATGCAGGGATGGAGATTCCCGACTTCTCCAGCACATCCCAGTTTCAGGAAGGGGGAAAATCCGAGCAAACTGGGTGGATTTGGATGAATGGATTTGGCTTTTCCAGCGGGATTTCCTCAGCGATATCCCATGGGAAAGGAGAACAGGGGGGACCTTTCCCGCTTCCCAACCCTCTCATTCCTGCTCCAGGAGCCCCAATTTGCCTTAATGAGGTTTTAATTAACGCCTCCTCTCTCTCCATGCCCCGTGATTGGCAGGAATTAAGTTGGGATGGAGGAAATTTGGGATGAAAAAGGCCCTGGAGGGGTTTTTGATGTCCCTCGCGTGGATTTGATGCTCCCTTGCCTTTTATTTGGCTTTTCCCGCTCCCAGACACTTATCCTTGGATTTACCCTTGGATTTGTCCCCTCCTTGGCTCGGTTTATCCAAAATAAGGGCCAGGGGAGGGAGCTGAGGTTTTTTGGGATGGGATGAGCCTGGGGCAGGGCGTTCCTTGGGATTTTGGGGCAGCAGAAAGGATCCTGCTGGATTTCCGTGGATTCGAGGGGAGGGAAGAGGATCCAAACGCTTTTGGAGCTTCCCAGAGGAGCTGGGGCTGCCCCATCCCTGGAGTGTCCAAGCTTGGAGCAGCTTGGGATGGTGGGAGGTGTCCATGTCCGTGGAATTTTGGGTGGAATGGGATCATCCTTAGGGTTCCTTCCAACCCAAACCATTCCAGGATTCTTCCTGCTTCCAATTCCCAAGGTTTTCCTCTGTATTTGAGGTTTAATCCCCGACCCAGGCTCAGCTTTTGGCTGTTCTTCAGGAGAGAATTCCTCATTTCCCAAGCATTTTTTGCCACCAAGTTCAATCCCTGGAATCTCCTCCAGAACAGGGATTTGGTGATTTTTCCACAGCTCTCCCAACCCCTCTGCCAGCATTCCCTGGAATGAAAGATCCCGAAAATCCTTCCCAGCTCCTCTCGGCTCTTCCAGTGGCTGCTGATTGAGGGAGAGACCAGCAGGAAAACTGGAAGGAGCTGGAGCTGCCACTGGGAATCTTTTGGTGAAAAAAACAGGGAAAGACCAGCAAAACATCCACCAGGAAAATAATTCCATGGAGAGAGCAGCAGGACAGGAGCTGGAACATCCCCTGAGCATTTTTGGTGGGGATAAAACTGGGAGAGCTGGAAGGAGCTGGAGCATCCACTGGGAATCTTTTGGGGGAAAATAAAAACCAGGAAAGGACCATGAGGGAAACTGAAGATTTCTTCAGGAATATCCCATGGGATTCCTCCTGCCCTGATAGCAGGAGTTTGCTCATCCCCCAAAAAGAATAAAAATATGGGAGATTTTTTAAATTAGGATTTTCTTCTTTGAAAATGAATCCCTCCCCGCCCTTGAGTTCCAATTCCTTCCATCTGCCAGCCTGGAATATTCCAAGCTCCAGTAAAAACAAGTGGGAAACTCCCCGTGAGGAGAGGGAAAGTGCAGGAGGGATGGAAAAGATGGAACCATTGCCTTCTCCCACCTGGGATTTATAAAATAAACTATAAATTAAATATCTCTTTAATTAAATGTCACTTTAAAGATCACCTTAACTCAGCCTGAGGATGGAGGGATAAGGGGGTGTCAGGAATAATAATAATAATTCCACATCCAGGAATTATTGCTCCATTTGCCCTTTCCAGCGGCGATTCCAGCTGATTGTGGAACAAATCCTTGAGAAGCCTTGGGAATCTTTGGCCTCTCTCCCATTAAAGGGTGATTAAATTCAGATAAAATCCCCTTCCAAACTGGAGAGGCGTGGTTGGATCTTCCCAAGGGAATTCAGGGTGCAGGAGGTTAAAAGGGAGATGGCACTGAAGGGAGTTCTGTGCTCCTTTCCCCTTTTCCCCCCCTTTTTTCCCTCCTTTTTTCCCCCATTTTTGCCCCCTTTGTCTCCCCTTTTCCCTCCTTTTTTATTCCCTTTTTTCCCCTTTTCCTTTGCAATTCCTGGGTTTTTCAGCAGGGAGAACACGGCTCATCGGCAGAACCGAGCCGCTGGGATTGTAACTATTGATTTTCCCTGTTTTCACCACTTCTCAGTGCCTGGAAAACATCACTGGAGCAAACACTGGGCACTTTGGGACAGCTTTGGGATTGCAGGCTCTGTCCCGGAGCGTTCCTTTGGAAATCTGCCAGGAAATCTGGCAAAAAAAAAGGGAAAAAATGTTTAAAATCCGTGTTGAGGCACCAAAAAAGAGCTCAGGGTGAGGCTGATGGAGCTGCTTGAACCTGGAGTAGCTTTGCCCTGGAATTCCTGGATGTGGGATCAGCTGGGAGGGGCTGCCACAACCAGCACAATTCCCAATTCTTCTTGGGAATTCACACCCTGGGTGGCCAAAACATTGGAATTGTATAAAATCCATGGATTAACTGCACCATTCCCACCTGCCAGTAGCTGGAGCACCTGGATGTGGCTCCTTGATCCCAGCTCTGAACTTCCTGGCATCCATGGCAGGATGGTCCTTAAGGTCCCTTCCATCCCAAACCCCAATTCTTCTTGGGAATTCACACCCTGAGCAGCCAAAACATTGGAATTGGACACAAATCCATGGATTAACTGCACCATTCCCATCTGCCAGGAGCTGGAGCACCTGGATGTGGCCCCTTGATCCCAGCTCTGAACTTCCCAATCCTGCTGGAAGCAGCTCCTGCTGCTGGCGCTGCCACCCCAGAAGGTTCTGGCTCCAAAAATCCATTCCCTGCTGGATTTGGGGTTTTTTCCCTCTGCTGGGAATGGAGAGGTTTCGAGCAGGGATTGCAGGAAGGGAACAGGGGGCAGCTGCAACCCAAACCAGCAGCTCATTCCTCATGGGAATGTCATGATCCCATGATGGATGCAGGATTGCCAAGCACAACTTGTGGCTGGAAGTGTCCAAGGCCAGGATGGAAAAACCTGGCATCCATGGCAGGATGGTCCTTAAGGTCCCTTCCATCTCAAATCCCTCTGGAATTCTCTGCTGCTCCCAAGGAATGGTTTTAGGGCAGGATGGTGCTGCCAAGCCACACCGGGCTGAGCTCCTTTGGAAAAACCTTTGGAAAACAGATGGGAACAAAATGGTGTTGGCAGCAGAGAGAGGTTTAAGGATATCACATCCCAAATTTTGGCAGCCCGGGGAGGTGACCGGAGCAGGGACAGCTGCCAGGATTTGAGGGCAAGGCAGGGAAAAATCACAACAAAAAATGCATCAAACAATAATCCAAGAATAAAAATCAGGAATTTTATGGCACCTCCAATAGCGAACTCCATCCTCAGAAGCTCATTTACATATTTAAGCCCTTGTTTAATATTCTAATTAGCAGTTAATCAGCTATCGAGAGAGAACAAACGGTGATTAGCTCATCTTCACCTCCTCCAGGTGATTTGGGCTCATCAGCTCCGGGAAACTTTCCTGATATTCCTGAATTATTCATGGCCACGGGAATGTCCCAGGGTGGGATTTAAGGTGCATAACCGAGGGGGACGCGGCGCCTTTTGGGGAAAAGGATGCTTTGGATGGGATTTGGGGAAAAAATTCCTCCCTGGGAAGGTGAGAAGGGGATGGGATGGATATTTCAGGGGAGCTGTGGCTGCCGCATTCCTGGAAGTGTCCAAGGCCAGGTTGGAACAACTTGGGATAATGGAAGGCGTCCCTGCCCATTTAATTTAATTTAATTCTTCCAGGCTATCATTTATCCCGATTCTTCCTTTCCTCTTTTCCCACAGCTTTCCAAGGAGCTGGGAAGCAAAGGAAAGCTCTGGGAGGTCTCAGGTCTGGAGGAGGAACTGGTGCAATCCCAAAGGGATTCCTCGATTCCCTTTCCCTTCTTCCCTTTTTCCTTTCCCATCCCACCGAAGGCAGGCAGGACGCTGCCTCCCCCTCTATTCCCGGGGAGCAGATTCCTGAAGTCCTTGGAATAATTTGGAAAGATTCCACCTGGTTTTGCTTGGAAAAGAAGCCCTGCCTGGCCAGGCTTTGGATCTTGAGGTTTGGCTGTCTGGGAGCAGGGATCAGCTGAGGTGACAAGGACTGGGCCGGCTCCCAGGAGAATCCATGAGGCACGAGCAGGTGGGAGAGAGAGGGAGGCAGGAGCTCCAGACAGCTGCTTCCCGGAATTTTAATTCATTCCCGAGCTTTTTTAGTCTTCCCAGACGCCGGCTTTGCCAGGCTCTGGATTCCTGGTGCCTGCCAGGATGGATCAGGAAGGTCAGAGCTGCTCCTTGCCAAGGCAGAGCTCCTTCACTGCTGCCCTCAGCGATTTTTGGGAAGCTGTGCTGGCTCTGGAAGGTGCGGGATCAGCTGGAGCAGCATCCCTGGATGTGCTGGAGCTCATCCCATCCCAGGCTGTGTTGAGTGCGGGACTGAGGAACTCCCGAGGATTTTTGGATCCTCCTGGATGCCCAGGATGCTCCACAAGCACAGCAGAGCTTTTCCTGGTCCCTACTGGAAGTGGCTTTTCCCTGCTCCAGGACCAAAACTCAGCCCTGATCCCACCTGGAAGTGGCTTTTCCCTGCTCAGCCCCTGATCCCACCTAGAAGTGGTTTTTCTCTGTTCCAAGATGAAAACTCAGCCCCTGATCCTTCCTGGAAGTGGTTTTTCCCTGCTTAACCCCTGATCCCTCCTGGAAGTTGCTTTTCCCTGCCCCAGGACCAAAACTCAGCCCTGATCCCACCTGGAAGTGGCTTTTCTCTGTTCCAAGATGAAAACTCAGCCCCTGATCCTTCCTGGAAGTGGCTTTTCCCTGCTCCAGGACCTAAAAACTTAGACCCGATCCTTCCTGGAAGTGGTTTTTCCCTGCCCCAGGACCAAAACTCAGCCCCTGATCCCTTCTGGAAGTGCCTTTTCTCCATTCCAAGACAAAAACTCAGCCCTGATCCTTCCTGGAAGTGGCTTTTTCCTGCTCAGCCCCTGATCCCACCTAGAAGTGGTTTTTCTCTGTTCCAAGACAAAAACTCAGTCCTGATCCCACCTAGAAGTGGCTCTTCCCTGTTCCAGGACCTGAACTCAGCCCCTGATCCCTCCTGGAAGTGCCTTTTCCCTGCTCAGCCCCTGATCCCTCTTGGAAAGGCTTTTCTCTGCTCCAGGACCTAAAAACTCAGACCTAATCCCTGCTGGAAGTGGCTTTTCTCCGTTCCAAGACAAAAACTCAGCCCTGATCCCTGCTGGAAGTGGTTTTTCCCTGCTCCAGGAGCAAAACTCAGCTCCCAGCCCCTTCCAGCCCTTCCATGTCTATCCCAGAAGTGGGAAGGGGTCAAAGGAAGGGAATTGCCCCTTTTCCCCCCCTCAGCCCAGTGCCGGGGGATGCTCCAGCCCCTTCCAGAAGGAAAGACGCGTTTATCGGGAATATCCCAGGCTGGAAGAGCCGATTCCACGGGCTGGCAGCTCCCTCTCGTGGGGAGAAAAGCCAGGAAGAGCTGGGATGTGCCCAGATGTGCGGCACAGCTGGAGCAGGATTCCCCGAGGGGTCGGAAAAATGGGAATTCAAGGGGAATTCAAGGGGAATTCAACGGGAATTCCGGGGAAAAGGATGGGGATGAATCTCCCCGGAAAGGGAGGCTCAGCCAGGCTGTTCCCTCCCCTCTCCCCAAAGGGATTTTTGGGATTTGGGACAGGGTTGGATGTTACCCATCTGTTCCATCGCCACATTTGGGTTTCAATCTCTCTGGAATGGAATTCAAGCTCCTTCCTCATGGGATGAAGGATGTTATCCCTCTTCCCAACTGTAGGAATGTGGTTTTTGTGGATGGAGTGCAAGACATTTCATAGAATTTTTGAGGCTTTACTTTAAACTTAGGGCTGTCGAATTAGACAGGGACTAAAAAGCCTTACCTAAATAATTCACTAGAAAAAGAAGAGAACAAAGGAAATAATTGCTTTTATAGAGTGTTTTAGTAAGACTAAGAACCTCTTACCCCTAGGTCAGTTTTTCTCTGAAAAAGCTTTGTGATTTTACCATTTATTGAAATTTTTCTGTTTCCAACACTACCTCAGAAGCCATCCTACTAATTTTATGCTATTTAGAGTAACAAAACTATCTCAAGTGTAATAAGTTCTCTGAGAGCTCGTAAGTCCTAACTAAAGAACAACTTATCACCCAACTTCATCCCAATCCCCAACTTCAACCCTCAAAATCCTGCACCCCACCACGGCCTTGCTTTAATCCAAAAAATTCCACACATAATTCCAGTTATTAAGAATCCAGCTTGGTTTTATTGTCCAGTATTTCCAAAAGTTGGTGTTTTCCTCGTCACCATTATAAAATATCCCTATTTTCTTATCCCTATTTTACAAAGATTTACAAACTCTGGGAGTGACCAAGTTGGAGCTGGGAATTCTGTTAAATAATCAAACCATGATTTTGGTTTTGGGGGGGGGGCTTTAAAAATTCAATTTAAAAAAGAAAAGGCTAAAAAAAGGGGGGGAGAGAAGGGAATTTCCACCAGCTCCTTCAAACATCACAGGGAATTATAAAATTTATTCCTATTTTTTTTTTTTTGGAGGGAGGAAAGGCTGCAGGGAGCAGATTTGAAACTCCACGGATGGAAACAGGATTAGAGACCCTGATTCTGGTTTATATAAAGACCCCTTTAAGGATTCTGGCAGCACAGAGGAACCCTAAAGTGTATTTAAATAAAATTTATGCTGCCAGAACTGTATAAAAGAAAATCACATCCCAAAATTAACATTTTAGGGCTGTGTTTTCCCTCACTCCACAACTGGGAAAGCCTGGAAGCTGCTCCCTGTGGAATTGCAGTGTTGTGGTCACTTTGGGAAGGGATTTTCATGAGGGAATTGCTCAAAATGGAGGGCAGCACAGAGGAACCCTAAATAAAATTTATACCCGCTCTAAGACTCTTTTATGCTGCCATAACTGTGTCAAAGAAAATCAGGTCCCAAAATTAACAAGTTAAGGCTGTTTTCCCTTCTGTCCACCCTCACTGCAGAACCGGGAAAGCGCGGAAACTTCTCCCCGCGGGATTGCAGCGTTGTGGTCACTTTGGGAAGGGATTTTCATGAGGGAATTGCTCAGAATGGGGTATAAATAAAATTTATAGCCACTCTAAGATTCTTTTACGCCGCCAAAACTGTGTCAAAGAAAATCAGGTCCCAAAATTAACAATTTAAGGCTGTGTTTTCTCCTGCTTCCACCCTCACGCCAGAACCGGGAAAGCGCAGAAGCTTCTCACAGTGTTCTGGTCACTTTGGGATTTTCATGAGGGAATTGCTCAGAACGGGGGGCAGCAATGAGAAACCCTAAAGTGTATTTAAATAAAATTTATGCTGCCAGAACTGCATCAAAGAAAATCAGGTCCCAAAATTAACATTTTAGGGCTGCGTTTTCCCTGCATCCACCCTCACACCAGAACCGGGGAAGTGCGGCCGCTTCTCGCAATGTTGTGGTCACTTTTGGAAGGGATTTTCATGAGGGAATTGCTCAGAAAAGGGGGGGGGGGCAGCACAGAGGAACCCTAAATAAAATTTATACCCACTCTAAGATTCTTTTACGCCGCCAGAACTGCGTCAAAGAAAATCAGGCCCCAGAATTAACAATTTAAGGCTGTGTTTTCTCCTGCTTCCACCCTCACCCCAGAACCGGGAAAGCCTGGAAGCTGCTCCCCGCGGGATTGCAGCGTTGCGGTCACTTTGGGAAGGGATTTTCACGAGGGAATCGCTCAGAACGAGGGGCCCTTGACGCTGCCCGGCTCCGTGAGGCGGGCGGCCGCGTAGGCCGAGGCTGCCAGGCAGGCGGCGGGCTCGCAGAAGCCGGGCAGGCCCGCGGGCCCCGGCAGCCCCGGCCGGCCCGCCTCGCCCGGGGAGCCCGGCTGGCCCCGCTCGCCCGCCTTGCCGTCCGCAGCGTGGCCGGGGATGCCCGGGAGACCTGGAAAGGCAACGGGGTGGGGTGCTAAGGGTAAAGCCGAGAGATGGGTTTTCCCTGAGAAATAATAGGGATTTTCCCCTCAGAATTAGGGATTTTCTCCCTCAGAATTAGGGATTTTTCCCCTCAGAATTAGGGATTTTCCCCTTAGGGATTTTCCCCTCAGAATTAGGGATTTTCCCCTCAGGGATTTTCCCCTCAGAATTAGGGATTTTCCCCTCAGGGTTTTTCCCCTCAGAATTAGGGATTTTCCCCTCAGAATTAGGGACTTTTCCCCTCAGAAAGAGGGATTTTTCTCCTCAGAAATAATAGCGATTTTCCCTGAGAAATAATAGGGATTTTCCCCTGAGAAATAATAGGGATTTTCCCCTCAGAATAAGGGACTTTTCCCCTCAGAATTAGGGACTTTTCCCCTCAGAATTAGGGATTTCCCCTCCGAAATGGAGATTTCCCCCTGAGAAATAGGGATTTTTCCCCTCAGAAATAATAGGGATTTTTCCTTGAGAAATAATAGAGATTTCCCCCTCAGAATTAGGGACTTTTCCCCTCAGAATTAGGGATTTTCCCCCTCAGAATTAGGGACTTTTCCCCTCAGAATTAGGGATTTCCCCCTCAGAAATAGAGATTTTCCCCTGAGAAATAAGGATTTTCTCCTCAGAAATAACAGGGATTTTTCTCTGAGAAATAAGAGGGATTTTTCTATGAGAAATAGGGGTTTTCCCTGAGAAATAGGGATTTTCCCTCAGAAATAGGGATTTTCTCTGAAAAATAGGGATGAAGTTGAGGTTTTGTGGGATGAGCTTGTGCAGGTTTTATGGGATGAACTTGGGCCCATTTTGTGGGAGGATCCTGGGCAGGTTTTGTGGAATAAACCTGAGCAGATTTACAGGATGAGCCTGAGCAGTTTTTGTGGGATGGACCTGGGCACATTTATGGGATGAAACTGGACAGTTTTTGTGGGATGAACCTGTGCAAATTTTGGAATAAACCTGAGCAGATTTACAGGATGAGCCTGGGCAGTTTTTGTGGGATGGACCTGGGCACATTTATGGGATGAAACTGGACAGTTTTTGTGGGATGAACCTGTGCAAATTTTGGAATAAACCTGAGCAGATTTACAGGATGAGCCTGGGCAGTTTTTGTGGGATGGACCTGGGCAGGTTTTGTGGCATAAACCTGGTCAGTTTTTGTGGGATGGATCAGAAGGTCCCCAGCCACCGCTGGGCTCATCACCCCAAGGTGACAAAGGCCACCTGGGGACACCTGGTCTCACCTGGGATCCCTGGAGGACCTGGCATTCCCGGGTGGCCACGGCCAACCTCTCCCCGCTCGCCCTTCTCTCCTCTCTTCCCTGTGGGTACAAAAAGGAGGGAAGGACTCCATGGAAACCCTGGATGGGTGATCAGGGACGGGGACAAGCATGGCAGTGCCACCCCAGGAGGGTTTGCACCTGGCACTGTGCCACCACCACCCACCTTTGGGTCCGACGTTGCCAATCTGCCCGGCAGCTCCCAGGATTCCGGGGACACCTCGGGGTCCCATGGGGCCGTGGGGACCCTGATCACCGGGTGGCCCTGGGGGGCCGGGGGGACCAGGGGGTCCCATGGCCCCGACCCCACCCAGGGCGGCTCTCTTGGCGCTCACGGCCACCTCTGCCAGCTGCTCTGTGGGGCAGAGAGGGGCCGGGATGGGATCCAGGGGGTGGGATCCATGGGATGGGATCTATGGGATCCATGGGGTGGGATCCATGGGGGGGGATCCATAGGATCCATAGGGTGGGATCCATGGGATTGGATCCAAAGGAAGGGATCTATACGATCCACGGGGTGGGATCCACGGGATGGGAACCATGGGATCCATAGAGTGGGATCCATGGGAAGGGATCCATGGGGTGGGATCCACAGGATCCATGGGATGGGATCTATAGGGTGGGATCCATAGGATCCATGGGATGGGATCCATGGGATGGGAACTATGGGAGCCATAGGGTGGGATCTATGGGGTGGGATCCACGGGATGGGAACCATGGAAAGGGATCCACTGGATCCATGAGGTGGGATCCATGAGAAGGGATCCATGGGATGGGAACTATGGGATCCATAGGGTGCGATCTATAGGAAGGGATCCACAGGGTGGGATCCACGGGATGGGAACCATGGTGGGGGGATCCACAGGATCCATGGAATGGGATCCACAGGATCCATGGGATGGGATCCATAGGAAGAGATCCATGGGATGGGAACAATGGGATCCATAGGGTGGGATCTATGGGAAGGGATCCACGTGGGATCCATGGGATGGGATCCATGAGAAGGGATCCATGGGAAGGGATCCATGGGAAGGGATCCATGGGATGGGATCCATGAGAAGGGATCCATGGGAAGGGATCCATGGGAAGGGATCCATGGGATGGGATCCATGAGAAGGGATCCATGGGAAGGGATCCATGGGAAGGGATCCATGGGATGGGATCCATGAGAAGGGATCCATGGGAAGGGATCCATGAGAAGGGATCCATGGGAAGGGATCCATGGGAAGGGATCTGTGAGAAGGGATCCATGGGATGGGATCCATGGGATGGGATCCATGGGAAGGGATCCATGGGAAGGGATCCATGGGATCCATGGGATGTGGTAGCCCCGCTCGGCCCTCACCTTGCAGCATCTTCAGCACCACGTCCACGATGTGCTGGTCCCCAGCGTCCCGGCCCTGCCAGGAAGGGAATTTCGCTCCTTCTGTCCCCTCCCAGACCCCTTCCCAGCCCAAACCCCGATCCCCATCCCCTCCCTGCATCCCAGGTCACTTTCCCACCCTGCTCTTCCCCATTTCTGTCCCAGGGCAAGTGCTCCGTGCTCATCTCGCTCTGTGCATCCCTTTCATGGCATCGGAATCCAAAATGAGGTTTTTAGGGGAAAATCCCAACCCTGCAAATCCCTGCTGCTGGCTGGTTTATATAGGGACGAGTTTTGGACAGAATTCCTCCCCAGGAAAGTGGGAACCCAGCTCCTGAGCGGAACAGCAGCTCATTCCCAGAGGAGTTGGGTGGGAAGGAGAGGCAATTCCTGCCGAGGTTTGTGGGATCGGGATACTCACGGCTGTGCCCCTCGGGCCCGGCATTCCCGGCACTCCGCGCTCCCCCACCAGCCCCCGTGGGCCGGGCGGGCCGGGATAGCCCCGAATTCCCGGCGCTCCTGCATCCCCCGAGGGGCCGGGGAAGCCGAGGTCTCCCTGGATGCCTTGCTGGAGGAGGGATGGAGAGAGAGGGGCAGGAGGGGCTCAGGCTGTGCTGAGCATGGGGGCTGCACCCCGAGAGCCCAAAATGTCCCAAAAACCACAGGCAGGGCTGGGTCCCAAACGGGCTGGGGCTGAACCCAGGGCTGGGTCCCAAAAACTGGGGCTGGGTCCCAAAAATTGGGGCTGGATTCCAAATGGGGCTGGGGCTGAACGCAGGGCTGGGTCCCAAAAATTGGGGCTGGATCCCAAAAACTGGGGCTGGATTCCAAATGGGGCTGGGGCTGAACCCAGGGCTGGGTCCCAAAAATTGGGGCTGGGTCCCAAAAATTTGGGCTGGGGCTGAATGCAGGGCTGGATCCCAAAAAGTGGGGCTGGGGCTGAATCCAGGGTTGGATCGCAAAAATTGGGGCTGAACTTGAATTTAGGGATCTGGATCCCAAAATGAAGCTGAGGCTGAATCCAGCACTGGATCCCAAAATGGGGCTGAGCCTGAATCCAGTGCTGAGCCCAGAACTGAGCCTGAATCCAGGGTTTAACCCCAAAGAGCAGCTGAGCCTAAATCCAGGGCTGATCGTGGTCACTGGCTCCCATCTCCAAGGAAAATATTCCCTCAGCACCTCAGCCAGGACGATCCAGCTGAGGATGCCACAAATGCCCCCAAGTTTTGGGGTCCTCTCGGTCCCAAATTCCCCATCACTCACCTGTCCCTTGGGTCCTGGCTCTCCTGACTCCCCCTGGGGACAGAGGACACGGGAAAGGCAATGAGGCGACAGCAGGGATTTAGGGCTGGGATTTCATGCCAGGCAGGATTCCCCAGCATTCCCAGGAATCTTCTGGAAGCACCCACCTTCTCTCCCTTGAGCCCTGCCAGGCCGTGGACACCTGGATCTCCCTAAAGGCAAGGAGAGAAGGGAACATTCCCAAAGGAAACATTCCCTCTCTGGGATGAGGGGGGGATTCATGGAGAAGGTGCCTAGAGCCAGGGTTAAACCCAGCTCTGTTAAACCCAGCTCTGTTAAAGCCAGCCTGGGATGTACTCACAGTGCTGCCTTTGGGGCCGGTTTTCCCTGGAGAGCCCTGGGAAAAGGAAAAAGTGGGATCAGCCCAGCTCAGAGCAGCGTCCCCAAGAAGCCACCCTGATGTCCCCTGAGCTGTCACCTTGTCTCCTTTGACTCCAGGCAAGCCTTGGGGTCCTGGGATGCCTGGTGGGCCCTGCTCACCCTTTGGCCCCTGGAAATGCAAGGAATATGGGAAAACGAGTGAGAGGAGAAAACGGAAAGATTTCCCATCAGGGAATTGTCCCCAAGGCAGTGAGGTGCTGCACGGGCAGCTCCCCATCCTCCAGCTTATCCCAGCATCCCAACCTTCCCTAAATCCCAGCTCTGAGGGGACACAGGGCACAAAACCATGGAGAAGCCATGCCCAGAGCAGTGATCTTTCAGGGGTAGATTCCTGTCCCAGAAAAAAAAAGCACCAAAAATCAGATTTTTGGCTCTTTTTCCAGCACAGGAAAGCTCTGGAGAGGGGCTGAGCTCTCCTGGGATGGGAGGAAATTCCTGTCCCAGCCGGGGTCCCATTAATCCCTGAGCTATTCCCTAATCCCTCAGCAGCAGGGCAGGCATGGGACTGACCCTGGGATCAAAGGGGGAGTCTGGCTGCGTCCCACTGATCCCAAATCCCGGCTTGGGATCCCCCATCCCGGGGCTGAGTGTCCCCCGTGTGCCAGCCTGGATCTGGGGACAACTCAGAGCATCTCCCATGTCCCAGAGTGGCTTTGGGGACAATTGAACTCCTGTCCCATGTCCCAGCTCCTCTCTGGGGGCGTCTCAGAGCATCCCCTGTGTCCCAGAGTGGCTTTGGGGACAACTCAGAGCATCTCCCATGTCCCAGAGTGGCTTTGGGGACAATTGAACTCCTGTCCCATGTCCCAGCTCCTCTCTGGGGGCATCTCAGAGCATCTCCCATGTCCCAGAGTGGCTTTGGGGACAACTCAGAGCATTCCCTGAGTCCCAGCTCAGCTTTGGGGACAACTCACTGGATTTAGGGTCAGCTCAGAGCATCCCTCATCTCCCAGCCCAGCTGTGGGGACAGTTCACTGGCTTTGGGGACAACTCAGAGCAATCCCCATGTCCTAGAGTGGCTTTGGGGACAACTCAGAGTATCTCTCATGTCCCAGCCCAGCTTTGGGGACAATTCAATGCATCCCCCATGTCCCAGCTTGGATCTGGGGACAATTCACCAGCTTTGGGGACAACTCAGAGCAATCCCCATGTCCCAGCCCAGCTTCGGGGACAACTCAGAGCATCTCCCATGTCCCAGAGTGGCTTTGGGGACAATTCAGAGCATCTCCCATGTCCCAGCCCTGCTTTGGGGACAATTCAGAGCATCTCCCATGTCCTAGAGTGGCTTTGGGGACAATTCAGAGCATCCTCTATGTCCAGAGTGGCTTTGGGGACAACTCAGAGCATCCCCCATGTCCCAGAGTGGCTTTGGGGACAACTCAGAGCATCCCCCATGTCCAGAGTGGCTTTGGGGACAATTCAGAGCATTCCCTATGTCCAGAGTGGCTTTGGGGACAACTCAGAGCAATCCCCATGTCCCAGCCCTGCTTTGGGGACAATTCAGAGCATCCCCCATGTCCAGAGTGGCTTTGGGGACAACTCAGAGCATCTCCCATGTCCCAGAGTGGCTTTGGGGACAACTCAGAGCATCTCCCATGTCCCAGAGTGGCTCTGGGGACAATTCTGAACATCTCCCGTGTCCCGTCCTGGCTTTGGGGAGAATTCACCGGCTTTGGGGACAATTCACCGGCTTTGGGGACAACTCACCGCTCTGCCCTGCTCCCCAGAAGGTCCCACGAGGCCACGCTCGCCCCTGTCACCCTGCGGAGAGCCGGGGAAGGAGCAGAGTCAGGGCCACCCCCTCCCGGCCCTGCCACACCCCCGCGGTGTCCCCGACTCACCTTCGGCCCGGGGACACCCTGCGGGCCCTGCTCACCCCGAGGTCCGGGCTCGCCCTAAAAACGGGAGAGAAAATCGCACAGGAGATGGGGCTGAGCGGCGTGGGGCGCTCCTTGTCCTTCCCCGAGGGAGGGCTGGCCCTGTCCTTGTCGCCACCGCAGGGTGGTGACAGGAGCAGGGGGTCCCGGGAGGAGCAGGGCGGCAGTGAAGTGCCCGAAACGGAAATAAAAGGAAAAAAGAGAGAGCTCAGCCCCGAGGCTGTCGCCGGGAGGGACACGGCGACATCTCGGTACTTACAAGCTGCCCGGGGGCACCGGTGACACCGGCGTGGCCCCGAGGACCCGATTCACCCTGTGAAGGGAGAGAGAGGCGGGTCAGAGGGGACAGGGAGGGACAGCGGGGACAGGGAGGGGACAAGAGCCGCGGGGTGGATGCTGAGAGGCGTCACCCACCTTGTCACCTGGGCCCACCTTTGCTTCCCGGCTGGCCTGGCAATCCCTAAGGGAACAAAGCCGGGATCAACCCCTGGGCACAGCTCAGTGTCCCCTCAGGGTGTCACCCCTGGGCACAGCTCAGTGTCCCCTCGGGGGTGCTGGCCCGGGCACAGGGTGTCACCCCTGGCACAGCTCAGTGTCCCCGTGGGGTGCTGGCCCTGGCACAGGGTGTCACCCCTGGCACAACTCAGTGTCCCCTCAGGGTGTCACCCCTGGCACAGCTCAGTGTCCCCTCGGGGTGCTGGCCTGCGCACAGGGTGTCACCCCTGGCACAGCTCAGTGTCCCCTCAGGGTGTCACCCCTGGCACAGCTCAGTGTCCCCTCAGGGTGTCACCTCTGGGCACAGCTCAGTGTCCCCTCGGGGTGTCACCCCTGGCACAGCTCAGTGTCCCCTCAGGGTGTCACCCCTGGCACAGCTCAGTGTCCCCTCGGGGTGTCACCCCTGGGCACAGCTCAGTGTCCCCTCAGGGTGTCACCCCTGGCACAGCTCAGTGTCCCCTCAGGGTGTCACCCCCTGGCACAGCTCAGTGTCCCCTCAGGGTGTCACCCCTGGGCACAGGTCAGTGTCCCCTCAGGGTGCTGGCCCTGGCACAGGGTGTCACCCCTGGCACAGCTCAGTGTCCCCATCAGGATGTCATCCCTGGCACAGCTCAGTGTCCCCTCAGGGTGTCACCCCTGGCACAGCTCAGTGTCCCCTCAGGGTGCTGGCCTGGGCACAGGGTGTCACCCCTGGCACAGCTCAGTGTCCCCTCAGGGTGCTGGCCCTGGCACAGGGTGTCACCCCTGGCACAGCTCAGTGTCCTCACAGGGTGCTGGCCCTGGCAGAGGGTGTCACCCCTGGCACAGCTCAGTGTCCCCTCGGGGTGCTGGCCCTGGCACCCCTGGCAGAGGGTGTCACCCCTCAGGGGACAGGCTGGGGGGTCCTGCACTCACAGCTTGTCCCCGGTGTCCCGGCGTTCCCGGCCGTCCAGCCTGTCCTGTGCCGCCCTGCGAGGGACAGAGGGGGTGTCACCAGGAATGGGGTGCCCGCAGGTGCCAAGGGACATTGTTCCCTTCGCCATTCCCGTGGCATTCCCTCACCTTCACTCCTGGGATCCCTGGGGTGCCATCCTTGCCATCGATGCCCGGGAGACCCTGAAAAGGGGCGAGAGCCACTCATGGGACACCTGGAAGGGACTCAAAGGCTCACGGTGGGGACAAAAAGATGTGGGGAGGGAAAGGAGCATTCCAGGTGTGTGTGCTGGAGGGGACAAGGACAAACAATGGCACAGGCAGGGCACAGGTGCCACCAGCTGTACTCACATTCTCCCCCTTGGGGCCGATGTCACCCTGGGGTCCCCTGATGCCACGGCCACCCTAGAGCAGGAGGGGACAAGTGTCAGTGTCCTGCTGGCGCAGGGGACGGAGCTGGGAGGTGGAGATGCCCCTCGAGGGCACCAAGGCAGAGCTCTTTCCATGTGGGAACGGTGCCAAGCTGGGCAAAAGGGGACACTGGCACTGGGGAGGGGGGGGGGTCACCTACCAGCTCTCCCTTGTCACCAGGGCTCCCAGGTGGTCCCTTGGGGCCTTCCCTGCCCTGGAGGAGAGAGGAACACAAGGATTGAGCCGGGCAAAGTGAGACCCCAGAGCAGCCAGGGCTGAGGGAGGGGCACCCACCGGCCGCCCGGCGGCTCCGATGCTCCCGACCATGCCCTTGTAGCCAGCAGGGCCCTGGAACGAGAGCGTGGAGAGGTCAATTCCCAACCCAACCCATCCTTGCATCCCTGGAGGGATGATGCTGGGAATGGTCTCGGTGGCATCCGGAGCCCAGAGCCAGGGGATGCCACCCGCACTCACCGTCTCCCCTTTGGGTCCTGCCATGCCAGGGTACCCCCTGAGGCCCTGAGGTCCCTGCAGGGAAGGAAATCACAGCAAATTCAGCTGGGAAAAAAAAAAACAGCCCAGGGGGAAGCAGCAATTACAGCAAAACCCGACACTGGGAATCCAAACACGAGGAATTCCAGTCCCTCCTAATTCCTGAGCCCCCCAGCAGGTGCTTTTCCAGCTGTCAATTCCATAACTCCAGAGAGCCCAAACTGCAGCCCCTTCCCTGGGCCAGAGCTCTTGGCTTCAAAGCAGTTTTGCCCTTTCCTGGCCTGGAGGGCTCAGCCCAGTAATTGTTTTTCATCTTCAAAGTGCTCCGAGAATTCCTGTGGCTTTAATTCCCCCCGGGGCAAGGGGGACTCAGGGGACAGCAGGGATTTATTCCAAATTATCCCTGGGAACAGCCCAGGTGCCCATGGAGCTCTCCAGAAGGAGAGCTGGTGGCATCCATGGCTGGGAGAGAGATGGGATGGAGGCTTTGCTTCAGCAGGGACAGGCTGGTGTCACCTCCCTGGTGTCTGGGGACAAGGACAAAGAGGCCACCCCCAGATCCTGCAGCATTTGGGGGACAAAGGAAAAGAGGGATGAAGGATTTACCGGAGGGCCTGGGACTCCTTGTTCTCCAGAGGCACCAACGTCCCCCTTGGGGCCCTGGGAATGGAGAGAAAAGGGAATGCTGGAGGGAGAGGGGACACAAAGCAGCCTGGGGACACCACAGCCTCCACCTGGCACCTGGTGGAGGGTGGGGACAGGTGGCCCTGCCCAGGAAGCCACCCTGGGAAGGCCACCCTAGTCTCCCCACATTTTACATTTTCCTCTTTCCTCCCCCTTTTCCTTTTCCTTTTCCTTTTCCTTTTCCTTTTCCTTTTCCTTTTCCTTTTCCTTTTCCTTTTCCTTTTCCTTTTCCTTTTCCTTTTCCATTTCCTTTTCCTTTTCCTTTCCTTTCCTTGAAATTTCCTTGAAATTTCCTTTCCCAAAACTCCTTCCCTGGGTCCAGCCCCACAGGGATGGCCACCTCTGTATCCAGCTGGGATTTGGCTGAGATCCTGCTGGGATCTGGTGGGGATCCTGCAGGGATCCTGCAGGGATTTTGCTGGGATCCTGCTGAGATCCTGCTGGGATCTTGCTGGGATCCTGCCAGGATCCTTCTGAGATCCTGCTGGGATCCTGCTGGGATCCATCTGGGATCCGCTGGAGCACTCACCGGCTCTCCCTGCTTGCCGGGCTCTCCGAGGGCGCCGGGGCGGCCTCTGTGTCCCTGGGAGGGGAGAGGAAATCCATGAGGAAAATCCCTGGTAGGGTGGTGGCACCATCCCACAGAGCCCCTCCCTGCCACCACATCCCACCCTGGGGTGCCTGCTGGGGACGTGGTGGGGCTCAGAATCCCACAGGTGACATTGGGGGACTCAAAATCCCAATAGGAACATTGAGGGGCTCAGAATCCCAATGGGAACATTGAGGGGCTTCAGAATCCCACAGATGACATTGGGGGGCTCAGAATCCCACAGATGACATTGGGGGGCTCAGAATCCCACTGGGGACATTGAGGGGCTCAGAATCCCAACAGGAATATTTAAGGGAGTTTCAAAATCCCACAAGTGACAATGGGGAGCTCAGAATTCTACTGGTGACACTGATGAGTGGGGACATCCCACTGGGGACATTTTAGGGGGTTTCAGAATCCCACAGGTGACTTGGAATGGGCTCAAAATCCCACTGAGGACATTGGGGAGGTTCAGAATCCCACAGGTGACTTGGAATGGGCTCAAAATCCCATTGAGGACATTGGGGAGGTTCAGAATCCCACAGGTGACTTGGAATGGGCTCAAAATCCCACTGGGAACATTTTGGGGGGGTTCAGAATCCCACAGGTGACATCCTGAGCTGGGGTTGGGGCTTTGGCACAGGGTGCCACCTCCAGGAAGGGGCTGGGGACCCAGAGGGACCTTTCCTCCCTGTCCTGGTGCTCCAGAGATCCAGAGAAGGATCCTTGTCACCACATCCTGGAGGTGACAATTCCAATTTTTCTCCCCCACGGCAGCTCCAGGACTTCCTTACCTTCAGTCCCTGCAGTCCCTGGGGGCCTTTGGGACCCGGGGGGCAGCTGGTGGGACACTGAGAGGAGAGGAAGGACAAGGATGAGTTGGGAATGACCTGGAGAAGGCCGGGAAGAGAGGGAGGGAGAGGGGACACCCCGGTGACAGAGGGGACAAGGTCATGGCAGCTCTCACCAGAAAATCAGCGCTGCCTTCCACGCCTTGGAGGTGTCCTGGGAGTCCCTGCAGGGAAGGAATCCATCGGCATCCCAGGATTTTACATCAGGAGCAGGAAACAAGGAGCGGGGTGGGAGGGGAGAGCCAGAGCCCCAATTCCAGCCCCAATCCCCAGGATGAGCCTGGGGAAGCTCCTCCCTCCTGGGGGTGGCTGGGGATACTCACAGGTTTCCCTGGAGGGCCTGGGGGACCCCTGGGGCCGTCGGGTCCGGGGTCACCCTAGGAAGGAAGGCCAGGAAAGGAGAATGTGGGGTGAGGAGGGGAGGGGGAGAGCCAGGATGTCCCAGCAGGGACATCCCAGAGTGATGGCAGCAAGGGAAGCTCCATTCCCACATTTCAGGATCATCCAGCCCTGATCATCCCAGGAGCAGCTCCTGGTGGAAGGAGGGGAGGTTCTTCTGCCCTGTCCCCTCCTGACTCCTCACCTTGGGTCCCAGCACTCCGATCTCCCCGGGAAGTCCAACCTGGCCTGGAAGCCCCTTAGGGAGAAGGGAGAGGAATTCATGGAATGAGAGAGGTCCCATCCTCATTCCTCCCCTCTGGGGGCGCTGAGCTTTGAGCTCCTCCAGGCCACCCATCCCAGCCCCAGCGTGGCACTTACAGGAGGTCCTGGCAGTGAAGGACCCTGTGACCAAAAAATAAAATTACAATTGGTTCGAATTCCCCAAATCCTCCAGAATTCCTGCCCCAAGGAGGACAATTCCCACCCCACCACCCAGGATGGAGCAGGGGGGACTTGGGGGGTGCCCACCCCACCCATGGGAGCAGCAGATACTCACAGGGAGCCCTGGTGGCCCTGGGAGTCCGGGCTGGCCCTGCCAGGACACAAGAGGAGAGTCAGGAGCTGGAAAAGGAGGATCTGCTCTGGCAGCTGCTCCAATTCCCCCTCCCTGGATGCAGCCTCAGGGCCAAAAACTCCATCAGGCAGCTCCTGCAGCCATGGATCCCTTCCAGAGGAATGGGGATGGCACCAGGATGGGGCTGGGGGATGGGGGAAGCCTGGGAAAGGTGGGAAATTGGGAAGGGGGAAAATTGGGAAGGTTGGAAATTGGGAAGGTTGGAAATTTGGGAAGGTGGGATCCTTGAAAAGGTGGAAATTTGGGAAGGTGGGAGCCTGAGAAAGTGGGAGACTGGGAATGAGGGAGCTTGGGAGGGTGGGGATTTGGGAAGGTTGGAAATTGGGAAGGTGGGATCCTTGGAAAGGTGGAAATTTTTGGAAAGTGGGAAATTGGGAAGGTGGGAAATTTGGAAGGTTGGAAATTGGGAAGGTGGGATCCTCAGAAGGGTGGAAAATCGGGAAGATGGGAATTTGGGAAAGTGGGAACTTGGAAAGGAGGGAAATTGGGAAGGTTGGAAATTTGGGAAGGTGGGATCCTTGAAAAGGTGGAAATTTGGGAAGGTGGGGGCCTGGGAATGAGGGAGCTTGGGAAGGTGAGAATTTGGAAAAGTGGGAAATTGGTAAGGTAGAAATTCGGGAAGGTGGGAAATTGGGAAGGTGAGATCCTTGGAAAGGTGGGAATATAGGAAAATGGGAATTTGGGAAGGTGAGATCCTTGGAAAGGTGGGAATATGGGAAGATGGGAATTTGGGAAGGTGGGAACTTGGAAAGGTGGGAGCATGGGAATGAGAGAGCTTGGGAAGGTAGAAATTCTGGAAGGTGGGAATTTGGGAAAGTGGGAATTTAGGAAGGTGGAAATTTGGGAAGGTGGGATCCTGGGACTGAGGAGCCCAGGGCTGCCCCTCACTCACTTTAATTCCCGGCCTGCCGGTGGGTCCTGGCTCCCCTTTGGCTCCCGTCAGGCCCTGCCAGGGAGGAGACCCAGCGAGTTATTCCCATTCCTCCTCCTCTCCAGCCAGCAATTCCTGCTGGGTTGAATCCATCAGGAATTTCATGGCACAGAGACGCCCTGCAGGGACCCTCACCCACCCCCTGGCAGGGACACGTGGGCAGCTCCATCCATCCCTGACCCCGGTTTTCTCCCTGGGATGGGGCAGGAACCCACCCACACCTCCCCGGGCACCCATCGCACACCCAGGGGACCTGGGGACAGGCAGGGGGAGGTGGCAGCTCCGT